>VMOF01000035.1:36151830-36303069 GCA_011764245.1 Trialeurodes vaporariorum
CATTTATTATTTATTGAACTCTAATTCTCTCTCTCTTGAGGAATCTAAAACCTGGGCTCGAGCACCAAATGTATATCCCTCCATTTTGCGTTTGGCGTAAAGTTGGTACCTATAAACGTTTTTTTCCAAAAACCTTCGATATTCGCCTTGAAATTTGAGAAGTTTAATGATTTTAATTTCAAAATGTTTCCTCTGATTAAGAGACATTTTGTGCATCTGTTTTGGGCAAAGACGTCTATGCCCGGGCAAACATGCCATTGCCCGGGACGGTGGGTCAAAGACGCACCTTGCCCGGGCAGGGTAGTCTTTGCCCAATCTGACCGCGGGCATTGTTGCTCTTTCAACTAAAAAATTGACAATGCCCGGGCATGACGAGAGTGCCCGAGAGGTAACGGGAACAGACAAAAATCGAAATTAGGCGGAGAAACAAGTTAAGAAACGAATAAAAACAAAACATCAAAAAAAGGAGAAAATGAACTGAATTCGTAAAAAAACTACCTATTTGTTGGTGCAAGACTGGCTGTTATGACACCGGGAACGGGTCTGCTGCACACTTCGGCTGGAGTGTTTTAAAGTATGCATATGTAAATCGCCGTAAAAATGACAATGGCAGCATCAAAAAATACAAAAATTCATTAATAAGCTCACAAATTGCGTATGACACTAGACACTATTTGCCCCTGTATCTTTTCACCTCCTGCACAATATTTCGCGGGGTTAGCGAGGCACATCCTAACAATCATGGCCGACTGTCATCACCAAAAACAAATAAACTTCACTTATAAACAAATAAACATTGAACACTGACGGCGTCTGTTCGAATTTTTACGTCTCAATATCCTCAAATTGTCACTGAATAGGTTGTGGAAAGGTACGGAAAGCGATGTGTCGAAAAGTTATCAAAATGAAACAATAACACACAGGAGATCCAAGTATGATTCCTACTTCAACCATCATCCTCGGAACTCCTGTGTGTTCACTGTTCAGTGGCTTAGCATGAATTTTTCAAAGTAGCAGTTTGTCCATTTAAACCCATAAAAAAGATCGAACTACTGGATGTTCGATGAGCAACTTCACATTCGAGCTTTTACACGGGTTTAAATGGCCACACAATGCAACATTGCCAAATTGCACACTTTACCACTGTGTGTGTGTTATTGTTTCATTTTGATAACTTTTCGTCACAAATTTCTGTTTTCACAAATTTTCTCTAGTCAGTTCTCCAGACAAAGATGCTACGCGCTTGGACTTTCTTATCACGCACCGTTTTGCCGTTTAAAGCCTTTGTTTCCGTCGTTGCAATATTTATTCAATATTCATGGAATTTGTTTCGTTTTGTTCGACTTTGCTCAAAAGCACTTGGGTATTCTCACATTGCCCGGTCAAAGTCGCCTAAATCACAAGTAAACCATCTTCAGAGGCGGATTGGCCCCCAAATTCGGACCGGGAAACCAACTTTGGACCGGCCCATATGGGGGGTGTGGGGGACACCCCCCACCTAGGGGGGTTTGGGGGGTCTCCCCACCCCCTCCGAGAAAATGTTGGTATTTTCAAGTCAAAAGCAACTATCTGAAGCATGTTTGGGTCATCAATTTCATTATTATATGATCGCTGACTCTCTTCGTTTTTGCAGGGTAGAGACTGCCATTTTATCTTAAATATATTAAATATAAAAAAAGTAAAAAAAAAAAAAAAGAAAAGCCCTTTTCAGGGCTACCTAAACATTCTGAAATATTTCCTCTCTGCTTTCGTTCCAGCCCTAATGAAGCGAATGATCGGCCCGGCCCGGTCAGACCCACATAAAACGAATGAATAAAGCCCGCCCCGCCCCGGCCCGACCCGAATTTATGGAATGACAGGTCTGGCCCGGCCCGGCCCGTCCAAAACGTATTGAGTAACCGGCCCGGCCCTGACGTATCGAATGATCGGCCCAGCCCGGCCCTGAAGTATAGAATGATCAGATCGGCCCTAAAAAAATCGAATGAATGATCGGCCCGGCCCGGCCCTAAAAAATTGAATGACTGGCCCGCAGCCCAAATTTACCAAGTATAAATACATGCACGGCCTCACTTTTATCTTCGTCTCTGGTGTTTTCCTTCTTTTTTCTTCCTCTCTCTCTTCTTTTTTCCTTTTTTCTTCCTTTCTTCCTTTTTTTCTTCCTTTCTTTCTTCCTTTTTTCTTATTTTTTTCCCCTCTCACGATCCAACCGGCCCTAAGTGGCCGCGGCCCACCGGGAAATTTCCCGGCGTCCCGGTGGGCCAGTCCGCCTCTGACCATCTTTGCCCGATGTGGCAGTGCATTGCTGTTAATGACCGGGCAAGGACGTCTTTATTGCTCAGCACGATGATAGGACAAAGACCGTCACTACCCTATTCCTGGTCTTTGCCCGTAACAAATCGATTCTCAACACGGAAGTGATAAGAACAACCCAAGCTTCATGTTACCCTGGAATGTATAAAAGTAAATGAGCGGCCAGTCGATTTCCGATCAAAGTCGGAAAATGAAAGATTTTTGCTCAGTTTGCTTTTAGTCTGAACGTCCGAAGACTGACTGAGCGTAAAATTCGACATAGATCGATTTCGAGTATCTACCGTTTTTTTTTTTTTTTTTTTATGAAGGAATTAAGGGATGACTTATCGCGTCGCTATATGTACACCTAAAGGGGTAGAAAGTGACAATTTTTGTCGAGTTTAGTCTTTAAGTACTCTAGTCTGTTCGAAGACTGACTGAATGTAAAATTCGACATAGATCGATTTCGAGTATCTACCGTTTTTTTTTTTTTTTTCATGAAGGAATTAAGGGATGACTTATCGCGTCGCTATATGTACACCATAAAGGGGTAGAAAGTGACAATTTTTGTCGAGTTTAGTCTTTAAGTACTCTAGTCTGTTCGAAGACTGACTGAATGTAAAATTCGACATAGATCGATTTCGAGTATCTACCGTTTTTTTTTTTTTTTTTTTTTTTTTTTTTTTTTTTTTTTTTTTATGAAGGAATTAAGGGATGACTTATCGCGTCGCTATATGTACACCATAAAGGGGTAGAAAGTGACAATTTTTGTCGAGTTTAGTCTTTAAGTACTCTAGTCTGTTCGAAGACTGACTGAATGTAAAATTCGACATAGATCGATTTCGAGTATCTACCGTTTTTTTTTTTTTTTTTTTTTTTTTTTTTTTTTTTTTTTTTTTATGAAGGAATTAAGGGATGACTTATCGCGTCGCTATATGTACACCATAAAGGGGTAGAAAGTGACAATTTTTGTCGAGTTTAGTCTTTAAGTACTCTAGTCTGTTCGAAGACTGACTGAATGTAAAATTCGACATAGATCGATTTCGAGTATCTACCGTTTTTTTTTTTTTTTTTTTTTTTTTTTTTTTTTTTTTTTCATGAAGGAATTAAGGGATGACTTATCGCGTCGCTATATGTACACCATAAAGGGGTAGAAAGTGACAATTTTGTCGAGTTTAGTCTTTAAGTACTCTAGTCTGTTCGAAGACTGACTGAATGTAAAATTCGACATAGATCGATTTCGAGTATCTACCGTTTTTTTTTTTTTTTTTTCATGAAGGAATTAAGGGATGACTTATCGCGTCGCTATATGTACACCATAAAGGGGTAGAAAGTGACAATTTTTGTCGAGTTTAGTCTTTAAGTACTCTAGTCTGTTCGAAGACTGACTGAATGTAAAATTCGACATAGATCGATTTCGAGTATCTACCGTTTTTTTTTTTTTTTTTTTTTTTTTTTTTTTTTTTTTTTTTTTCATGAAGGAATTAAGGGATGACTTATCGCGTCGCTATATGTACACCATAAAGGGGTAGAAAGTGACAATTTTTGTCGAGTTTAGTCTTTAAGTACTCTAGTCTGTTCGAAGACTGACTGAATGTAAAATTCGACATAGATCGATTTCGAGTATCTACCGTTTTTTTTTTTTTTTTTTTTTTTTTTTTTTTTTTTTTTTCATGAAGGAATTAAGGGATGACTTATCGCGTCGCTATATGTACACCATAAAGGGGTAGAAAGTGACAATTTTTGTCGATTTTAGTCTTTAAGTACTCTAGTCTGTTCGAAGACTGACTGAATGTAAAATTCGACATAGATCGATTTCGAGTATCTACCGTTTTTTTTTTTTTTTTTTTTTTTTTTTTTTTTTTTTTTTTTTTCATGAAGGAATTAAGGGATGACTTATCGCGTCGCTATATGTACACCATAAAGGGGTAGAAAGTGAAATTTTTGTCGAGTTTAGTCTTTAAGTACTCTAGTCTGTTCGAAGACTGACTGAATGTAAAATTCGACATAGATCGATTTCGAGTTTTCATATTTTTTGTTGTTTTTTGTTCGTTTCTTTGTTTTAGTTCATTTTAAATCCATATTGTTGCATTGTTTGGGGGTGCTGATTGTAACAACGACACTTTTCCACATTCAAATATACATTAGAGAAATGTCACTTTTGCTTTCATCATCTCCATTGGTGCTACAATTTACTAGCAAACGCAATCGTTTTGACGGCCAAGAATGTATGCACCGTGCGCTATACAGGTTGTTTTGATCACATGAATCCTCATGAATTTGGTTATATCCCATTTATTGAGTTTGTTGCTCAATTTTGGAACTTTCAGAGGCTCCCAGCATTATTTTCAAGTGATTTTACACAGAATACACCCTCTCTACACTTTCAGCAAAAGTTTGTAACAGATCCACTTAATTGGAATGCGCTGCGGAAAATATCATCAAATGCATTGCTATGCTACATATTTTTTAATTTTGATTTTTTTTAACCAGAGTGCGCTTTAGATGCATATGAATGAGTGCTTTTTTATTTTATTTGAACTAACCACCTACAGAATATTCAAAGGTCAGTATTTACGATACGCTGCAAATACAAATATGTAAAATCTTGCGGGCTACATCATAAAACTTATGGTTCTTCAATGATTACTGATATTGTTAAAAAATAAAATATCGATACGAAAAATCTAACCTCTGAAAAGACTGTCACTTTGAAAAAAAGCTCAAGTAGAGGTCGCGCGTTATCGTTTTGGCGCGATCTTTGGCGACAATGGTTTTAATATTTTTATTCTGTAGACATCTTCTTTCGCAATAAGTATCGATTACATAGACTCCATTGGACAAAACTGACGCTCGCTAGTACCAAGGTTACCGTCTCTTCAGACAATTTTGCGCGGATAATAGGCTGCTGCCCGACTTATTTTAGCCGTTAGTTGAATGAACGAATTTGCGAACTTTTCAATGCTCTCAATCTCTCATTGTTATTCTAACATGATTCTACCTAAACATTATTTGCCCTGATGTGTAAAACAAAAGTTTGCAACCTAATTATTATTTGTAATAAATTGTCCATCATGCGTATCCGTAAATTATTCATTAATTTATGCAGCGTGAGTGTGAAACCCGTGTAGGTTCATGTGTAAAACAAAAGTTTGCAACCTAATTATTATTTGTAATAAATTGTCCATCATGCGTATCCGTAAATTATTCATTAATTTATGCAGCGTGAGTGTGAAACCCGTGTAGGTTCACCGGCCATAGGGTGACTATAAAAAAAGACCCACCAAAAAAGTTAGACAACTTTTCAAAAGTCCATAATTATTTAACCTGACAAACTAAATATTTTTACTTTACACGCGTAAGTGTCGAATCAGGGGGAAAAAATCATTCTCTATTGGTTGTCATGATAACTCTATTTTTCCAGTTTAATATATATTCTTATAACGGGTCCGTTTTCAATACTCACCCTATACAACGTACGATTGACTCAACGAGCGGGATCCATCGTATCGTTGGATTTCAGCGTCACAACGACAAAGGGAATAAATGACAGTTGATGCCAAAAATAATCACGATTGGGTTTCAGTATAGGTAATAATATAGTGATCCGCATTCTGCAATGCACCTCGCTCTAATGAGTGTGCACACCGAGCTCACAATCGTTAATTTCACGAGGGAACCGTTGACAAGCTACAAAAGCCGTCGGCCAATAAAGCTTTTGTCATACCAAAAGGATGGCTCGTTACAATGCAAATTCAATCGACATTTAATTAAATAGTTAATTGAATCGTTAACGTACCTGTACTCACTCAGTTAACAGAGACGAGACAGCGCATCGTTTCGTAAAAGTATTCAAGTCATTATTTTTTCGTGTTGCTTCTCTTATACTCTCTTATTCCGCTTACTCTCCTGGCCCTCTCTCTCTCCCTCCTCCTTCGTTGGTGCCTCTCTTTTAAGTAGATTCCATGAATCTATTAAGTAGATTCCATGAATCTACTTATTGCGGAGGGTGCGATGTTGGATTTTTCGGGAAATTTTATCAAATGAGCACGTTTCATGGTCCCCTGAGTGAGAAAATACCACTCGTTGAAAATTGTATATATATATATATATATATATATATATATATATATATATATATATATATATATATATATATATATATATATATATATATATATATTATATATATATATATATATATATATATATATATATATATATATATATATATATATATATTATATTTCTGGATTAGTGGACATTGTGAATCCAGTAAAATTTTACATCTATTGTGAATCCGTCTGTTGGATTGGAATATAGAGTAATATTGTGTATATTTTCCATTCAATTGTGGATCCGTTCGTTGGCGCTTGGTCTCTCTTCTGTTTAGTCATCATAGTGGATCCACTGCTGAGTATATATTCTATCTTATTGTGGATCCGACGTTTCCTACACCCACGAGCAAACATTGTTCATGTTAGTTTACTATACGCATACACAGGTACACTTCTCGATCTTGAGTACGAAATTATCATTTTAATTTAGTTCTATGCGTAGCAGCGGTTCGACTTATTTGTTTAGGGGAAAAAAATGTAATTAATACAGCAGTTGAAGCGCCAGGCCGGCGCGGCGCCGTCTTAGTAAATTCATCAAAAGAATCAACCAATTTAAAAGGGGTGAAAAATGCATGTTTTTCTTTATTTATGCAGGGTGTTTCACGTAACCTGCTCACTATGGTTTTCATGAACGGGTGACGACAAAAAATCGGAAAAATCGGTTTTATGGTAACTCGGACCTGAACTTTCATTTAAAAATACTGCCACTACCCAAAATTTGGTTTTTGGGGGGTTTTTATGGTGGGGAACCCCCCTAATCTCGAGATTTTCAAAAAGCAACACCTATCTTGTGATACCTCATTTGAAATAGGGTAAAATCCTAAGCATTTTGGCTTAAATCGAAAGTCGATATCTTTCTTCGTTTTCGAGAAATCGAAGGTCGAATTTTCGAAAATCCTTAACTCCTACGAAAAAAGTCGTAAAACAAAAAACTGCACAAGTAAAATGCTCTACTCAATGATTACATTCAAGATAAAAATACGAATTTACAATCAAATAAACCGGAAGTCGACTTTTAAGCACCTTGACATTTTTGGCGGGAAAACCCCCATTTCTCAAAATTTTCAAATGGCAACCCCTATCTTTTAATACCTCATTCGAAAAGACGTAAAAAGTTGTGCATTTTGGCGCAATCAAAAGTCCGATACCGTTTTTCTATTTCGATATATCAAAAATCGAAATTCGATTTAGACAATTTTTCGACCCTGTAAATAACGGATCCTATCGCGTGATACATCATTCAAAAGCACTTAAAAAACCAAGAATTTTAGTGCAAACCGGAAGACAATACCTTTTTTCGCGGTCGAGATATCGCAAGTCAAAGTTTGATCTCTGGATAGAGCCTACCTTAAATTTTGAATTGCGATATCTCGACCGCGAAAGAAGGTATTGACTTCCGTTTGAACTAAAATTATTGGTTTTTTGTGTGCTTTTGAATGATGTATCACGCGATAGGATCCGTGAAACGCGAGAGGTCCCGTAAGGTCATTAGGTAAACTCGGATGGATCTGAAATTTTCAGCGTTCTCAGTCACAAGCACTAGCTTCCGACCAATCTAAACAGAATTGCAATCCATCGATTCATTCTTGAGATTTCGGTTTTACAAAGGCGCGCGATCAAGTCAGATCGACCTTAAAAGGGTACTGGAGGGTGAAAGTACCAAGAATTTCGTCCCTCAGGAACCAGTCGTGTGCCGTATTATGTCAGTTGCGTCTTTTCCCGGGTCTTAATGATGTCCCGAGAGAGCCCAATGCCGTTTCGACCCAAAAAATTTCATCTCAGGGGGGAACGACCCCCGTCTCAGCGGAACTCTGAAAAAAATGCCTAACTGCGGCCGCGAGGGGTCCCGTAATGTGATTAAATAAACTCGGATGGATCTGAAATTTGCATGGTTGTCAGCAACAAGCAAGAGCTTTCGAAAAGTCTAATCCAAATTGCAATCCATTGATTCGTTCTTGAGATATCGATTTTTCAAAGGCTCGCTGTCTTGTCAGATCGATCATAACTAAGCGCTGGATACTCTGAGATCCGCAAGTTTCGGCTCTCATGGACCATTAAAGCTCCCTTCAATATAGAATGAGCTTTTTTTGAGTTCATACAATGATCCTAAAGGGCCTTGAAAAGTGTCGAATCGAAAAACATTATACCGGGGGGGGGGGGGGGGGGGGTTGGCGTACCACCGCAACTCCGAAATCAAATGTCTGACTGCGGCCGCGCAAGGTCCCATAAGATCCGTCAGTGAACTCGGATCGATTGAGGGAGTGTCCAATGCAGCTCCGACCCAAAATAAATCATCTTAGGGGGGGAAACGACCGACCCCCCGTTTCAGCGGAACTCTGACAAAAAAGGCCTAGCTGCGGCCGCGAGAGGTCCCGTAAATCATTGCATAACTTCGGGTGGATCTGAAACTTTTGACAGTTGTCACTCTGAAGCAATAGTTCCTGACTATAGTCTCAACCTAATTTCAATACATCGATTCATACTAGAGTATCGATTTTTCATAATGTAGCTACTTACGAAATACAAGCTTGTCCGATGACGCGTTTTCTATGGCGGATCGAGTTCTGCACCGATCGCCCTCGAAATCACAGGAAATACACATCTTGATATGCAGTATCGATTGAAAAAAACCGCAGGTCCATTGGACGCTTCATTTTCGATACATTAAATTTTTCATTAAGTAGCGACGCACGAAATACAAGCTTGTCCAATGACGCGTTTTCTCTGGCGGATCGAGTTCTGCACCGATCGCCCTCAAAATCACAGAAAAGACCCATCTTGATATCCACTATCGATTGAAAAGAACCGCGGGTTCATTGGACGCTTCATTTTTGATACATCGATTTTTCAATAAGTACCGACTCACTAAATGCAAGCTTGTCCGATGACGCGTTTTCTCTGGCGGATCGAGTTCTGCACCGATCGCCCTCAAAATCACAGGAAAAACACATCTTGATATCCACTATCGATTGAAAAAAACCGCGGGTCCATTGGACGCTTCATTTTGATACATCGATTTTTCATTTATTAGCGACGCACGAAATACAAGCTTGTCCGATGACGCTTTTTCTCTGGCGGACTGAATCGGGGGATTGCCCCCCCCCCCCCCCCGGCTCAACCACTCAGATATATGGGAGTTATCGGGGGATGACGTAACCTTACCTAACCTAATCTAACTTAACCTAAACTCAGCTAACCTATCCAAACCTAACCTAACTATTTCAGGCCCTTTCGGAACTACTTGGGAACCCGAAATAGGGCCTGTTCGATGTAATGTGGATTATAATCGGTCCTCGAGAGACAATAGCGGCTGTATTGCCAGTCTCCAACGCCCTCTTACGGTCGATCTGACAAGACCGTGCGCCTTTGTATAATCGATATCTCGATTAATAGAATCAATTACCTAACTTCCAGGAGTCATGAATAATCAATAATCCATTACATAACTTCCAGGGGCTGGAGAAATGTAATGGAATCAATTACCTTTAACCTCTAGGTGCCACAACAGCTCAAGAATCCATTACATTACTTCCAGGGGCTGTATGAGTGTAGAGGGGACCATTACATAACCTCCAGGCGCTAAATAAGCTCAAGAATTCATTCCCTATTTTCCAGGGTTCCAGTTCAAAATTACAATCAGTGTCAATCAAACACTCTTTTGTTTATCCAGTTTGTTTTCCTGGTAAACATTTTAGAAACATAGCGCCATGACCAATGTTGTGATCGCACCATGGCCGATGATGCTGGCACAATGTTTTCCTTGGTGCTCATTTGGTAGACCACCAATGCAGTTTCGACCCAAAAAATATCATCAAAGCAGTTCAATTTGGTCTTTCAGGGATGACGCGCAGTTTGAAAGCTTTAAATACATTATTGGCTTATAGAATTTGTTCTAATTTTCGAAAAAAAAAAAAATGCCGGTCCCGGGAAAAAAAATCGGTGATTTGGTTGGAAATCGGAACACATTATTTTTGTCAATGTTGTCCATTTTTGGTAGGGCTGTATTGATAAAAAATCGAAATTTCGTTCAGAAATTTACCTGATTAGCTATTTGAGCAATTGTCACGTTTTAGAGAGGAAATTCCAAAGGCAACCTGCAACTTTGACAGTGGGTGAGTGGATGTTTGATAACGGCACATGTCCCTTTTTTTGGTCCTTGCATTTGTTTTTTCTTTTTTGTTTTGTTTTTTGTTTTTTTCAAATTGGCAATCATGGCACTAATTGTAAGTTCAATAGCATGAAGCACTTGCTTTTGGTCAAATATTCTTCGTACCATACGACTGCAATGACGTTCATGCGTTCAGTCCCAATGCGTACAGTCGTATGTCACCCTCTGTTTTTCAAATCCCGCGCGCGCCTTCTCGCAAGGAATGGGAGGCTAAATTCACAGCGGGGAGAATTCTCAAATCTCAACTCCGTACGGGGCGACTCCGGCGATGTGAATCGAGCGCCGCCTTAGAGAAAGGAAGCCCGCGCAGTTTGAAACTGCATTCAAACGCAGCTGAGACTTTCTCACAGTATCATCCAGCGGTTTAGACTTGGACCTAATTTATCGTCGTATACGCTACGTTATGGACTTATTCAACCTTTTTTGGTGTTTTTAGACCTTGGTGAATACAAACATACACGATCGTAGGTTAATTCATGTTCAAATCATAATTTAAATCTGAAACCAGCTGAAAAGTGCTTTGCTGGTGCATATAGGTCCACAAAAAAGCAACAATGAAATAAAAATGCCTGTAAATATAAATGACTGAATAGTAAATAAATAAATAAATAGATAAATTACAAAAAAATGAATAAATAAATTATAATAAATAAATAATTAGATGAATGGATAGATAAACAAACAACTAGATGAATGATTAATTAAATAAATTAAAAAAAGAAAATAAGCAAATAACCATAAAGAACAAAATAATGAGAACAAGAGAGAAACAAATGATAAGTGGAAAAAATTAAGCTTTAACAAAGTTACATTGTAAGACATGCTTATTAAAATTATTAAAAAGGAAATTCACTATCGTTGATCATTACGGCATTACAGAAAATTTGCTGAACTTTCGATCGAAAGAGAAAAGAAAAAAACAAAAAAATGAAAGAAATCGGAATAATTTTCCCTCTAATGATTTATAATGATCGAAAATCGGGCGAATGTGGTCAGTTTTTACCCAGAACACTGTGCAGCAGAGAGCGTTTTTTGTATATGCTACAGCTTCTTATGCTCATTGCACTTACTGAAATCATACGAGTCAAGATATTCTGGTCCTCTGAGGGAGGGAGGGGTGCCTTTAGTGCTGGGTACAGTGTTGATAGGGCACGTATTCCAATCCAACTGTGTTGTAGTATGAATAAGGTACAATCAGACTTAATAAATCATATGAATTCGAAGCTCGAGAGTCACAAATTCACTTCAAAATTACCAGTGCACACAAGGAGGTACTTAAAAATCAATTAGACGGTTTTATAAAAAAAAAAAAAAAAAAAAAAAAAAAAATATATATGCATATATATAACCCATCATCACATTAAAAGTTGTTCAAGAAAAAAAAGTTGTGTATAAAGCAAGAAAAGCCAAAAAGAAAAAGGATTTTCATTTTACAAGAGCAAGCGCTATCTTGTGGGGGCAGGTGGAGGTAGAATTCTAGCACAAACTTTGCAACTTCAACGTGGCACTTGTAAAATCGAATGTCCGGGTGATAACCTGAGAATATCAGAGCTTTCAGATTTTCCGGATCATCTCGAGATATTCTGAGGATATCGTGACAAAATTCAAAACAGTTAGGTTTTCGTATCATCTCAGGATATTCTGAAGATATCCTGACATAATCCGAAACATTTGGATTTTGTCAGTTTTTTTTCTTTTTTTTCCAGAAAATTCTGACAAGACCCTACGATGTTGGATTTTGTCAGGATATTTATGTTAAAATATATGATTTGATAAAAGACTTAACGACTGAGTTGATGGATTACTTATACTTTATTAATTACATGATAAATGAATTATACATAATTGCACGATGAGGCCGGTTATCACAGATGAGAGTTCATTACGAGAGAACTTAGTAAAGTAATAAAAGCGGAACGGTAGAACATGAACCGAACATGGTTCGTCACAAGGAATTAGTATATGGTTCAGAAGTTCAATATTCCTAACACTCCTCCTTAATTCCATGTGAAAATAATGATGATCATTTAAGAATTACAAATATACATATAGGTGATTTTACAAAAAGAATACAAAAAGATAATTATTTATCGCAGATTGATTAATTTTCTTAGGGTTTCAAATTTCAATTTACTTAAGGCCTTGGTTAGGATATCAGCTTGCTGATTTTCTGAAGAAATTTGACAACTTCAACTTCTTTCTTTTCAACATAATCATAAACGAAATGATAGGCAATATCGATATGTTTGGATCGCTTACTAAATTTACCATTTTTTGCTAATGCGATGGCACCTGTGTTGTCCTCATATACAGGAACAGGACTTTTAAAAAGAAAATTAAATTCTTCAAGAATTCCTTTGATAGGTAATAATTCTGCTACGCAATCAGCCAACGCATAGTACTCAGCATGAGTGGACGCTCTTGCAACGACTCGTTGCTTTATTACTTTCCATAAAACTGGATTACCAAAAACTTTTATTAATATTCCAGTTGTTGATTTTCTTTCCACAATATCTGCGCCCCAATCAGCGTCTACAAAAGCTTCCAAACATGATTTACTATTTTTACCAAACTCTAATTTTAAATGTTTCGTTTTGTGAAGATATTTTAGAATTCGAAGCGCATATTTAAAATGAGTACTATCATATGCACTTTGAAAACGACTTAGGTAATTCACTGCATAAGCAACATCAGGCCTAGTGCCATTTGCAACATAAAGTAAGGCACCTATTAAATTTCTAAATTTCACATGTTCATCGGGTGTTTCAGAAGGTAACAGTTTTAAATTTAATTCGATCGGAGTATCGTAACCCTTTGATTGCACTACATTAAACTTGTTTGCAATAGTTTCTATGTACTTTTCTTGAGTTAGAGATAAACAATTTTCTTTCCGATTGTATATCATTTCAATACCTAAATAATTTTTAGCCTCACCCATGTCTGTCATCTTAAATCTTTGAGAAAGTAATTCTTTTACCTTTTGAATCATTCCTTTATTCGATCCAATAATTAATAGGTCATCGACATAAATAAGTATATAGATTACAAAATCTTTGGTTCTCCAGACATAGAGACAATAATCATAATTTGAGCGTATGAAGTTTAAGCTGGTTAAAAATGAATGAAACAGGTCGTACCAGTCTCTTGGGCTCTCCCTTAGTCCATAAAGAGCTTTCTGTAGTTGAAAGACAGTATTTTTACTTACATCAATGCCATCTGGAGGTAATAGGTAGATTTCAGATTTTATATTGCCATTTAGGAAGGCCGTTTGGACGTCCATCTGTTCGACGTACCAAGAATTAATACAGGTAAGTGCAAGCAATAATTTCAAAGTACACATTCTCGCTACGGGTGAATAAGTTTCTTCGTGTTCACTAAAAGTTTGCTGATAACCTTTTGCCACAAGCCTAGCCTTATATTTGCCATTTGGTTTAATGCGATAAATCCATTTAACCTCTATTACTTCTTTGTTTTCTGGATATTTAACTGCTTTCCAGGCATTATTCTCATTAAGACTATCTAGCTCTTCTTGCATCGCTTGTTTCCATTTTCCACTATTTACACTATTGATTGCTTGACTATAAGTTGTGGGAACATCTACACTACTATAATTAATATAAACTTCATGATCCATTAAACGTCTTGGTTTAACAATGTTTCGTTTGGGTAAAATTCGTTTTATTGGTTTACTAGGTGATTTATTTCTACTTAAATTTTCATCTGAGCTACTAGACAAACTCGGTTCACTATTTTCTTCTTGATTGTTTACAATCTCCTCCTCGATGTCACTTCCTTGACTTGACTGTACTTCATTATCAACTACGATTTTAAAGAGATTCTCACCTTTTCTTGACTCATTTTCTTTGCCTAAATTTTTGATTTTATTGGATTTAATACATTCAATTCTATCATCAACAAATTTAACATTTCTACTTACTATGATTTTTCCATTCACTAAAACATTGTATCCAACATCGTTATAACCAATGAGTTTTCCTTTGACAGCTTTGGGCGACAGTTTACTTTTCCTATTGGCTTCCGGTACTCTAACAAAAACAGTGCTGCCATACACATTTAAATTTGACAAATCAGGTTTGCGCTTAAAGAAAATTTCAAAAGGAGTTTTTGTTTCGATAGTGTTTGCTAAAGATCGATTACTAAGGTATGCTGCTGTCTTAACACATTCTGGCCAAAAATGTTCACTTAAATTTGCTTCTCTCATTAGACATCTTGCCTTATTCATAATGGTACGATTAAATCTTTCAGCTACCCCATTTAATTGATGTGTGTGAGGAGGACACGGTTGAATTAAGATTCCTTTAGCTTCTGCGAATTCAAAAAATTTATTATTTAAATATTCGCCCCCATTGTCACATCTAATTTTTTTAATTTTTTTATCGGATTGAGTTTCCATCAAATTTACAAAATTGACAAATTTTTCGTAGACTTCACTTTTATTCCTTATACAGTAAACTTTTGCCAACTTACTATAGTCGTCTATGAATGAGACAAAATATTTCTCTCCTTTAGAGCCAGTTGGATTAATTTGACCATTTACGTCCGTATGAATTATTTCTAACAGTTCTACAGCCCTATGCCTTTTGTTTTTGAATTTAAGATCAGTCATTTTGTTCTCCATGCAAATTTCACATTGAAGTTGTTCATTTTCTATATTTTCTGGAAGACCATCAGCTAATTTTAAATCAACCATTTTAATTAAATCTTTGAAGTTAATGTGACCCATAATTTTATGCCATTTTTCTTTTAGAGGGATTTTTGTTGAATTGACAGCTAATTTCGATACTTGATTATGGACGAAAGTTTTCGTTTTGAACAAATTTCCTTCACGGAATGCTACAGCCTTAACTCTCTTATTTTCATCAACTATTTTGGCACAGTTATTTTGAAAAATTATTTGATGATTATAATCAGTGATTTTTGAAACACTTAAAAGATTGAATTTCATTGAGGGAACATAATAAACATTCAGAATTTTCAAAGGTTCTTTGCTCTCTAAATTGTGACCATTAAATGTAACTTCTATGTTACCAATTTTATTCGATTTTAACGAGTGGCCATCTCCTACTTTAATTTCAATAGGTTCATCTAGTTCGATAACTTCTTTAAAATAGGCATCTGTATTTACAATATGGTCTGAGCATCCAGAATCTAAGAGCCATACTAAAGTATCTTTATTCCTATCAGAATTTACATAATTTGCATTCACAATTTTACCTGAAATAGTAGGATCTACTTGAACTGCACAGAATGAGTTAGCTGATGAATCGAGGTCTTCTGCTTCCGTATAGTAGGCAGAATTGAATTTGTTTTCATAGTTCTTTCCTCTGTATCCTCGTCCGCGAAAGTTGCGTCCTCTGTAACTAGAGTAATGGCTTCGCCTTGAATTTTTTCCTCTGCTTCTAAAGTTTGCATATCTTCCGTTTCCTCTGTATCCACGATTTGCATCTTGATTACCTGGATGAAACTTCGAGTACTGATGGCTTGAATCATTCGCTTTGTAGTTTGAGCAGCTTCCATTTTGATTGGTGGATTGTTGGTCCCGTGGCCTGTGAGTTTGACTTCTGATTTGCAATGCTTGGACATCAGTTGAGAGATCATTGAGATTTGGACTTGCTTTCTGGAAATTTAGTTGTAACTTCTTTTTAATGTAGTTGATTCTTTCTTCATCTTTTATTGCATCGACGACATCGGCTAAGTGTTCTTGACTATCTGGTAGTGATAACAGCAAATAACTTAGTTTTTCGTCATTTGATAGAGCTTCTCCAGTGTTAGATAGTTCATTGATTAACTTTTCAAATTCAGTCAAAAAGGTTGACGGATCTTCATTCTCTTTAAGTTTGAGCGATAAGAGTTTCTTACGATACAAGACTTTTGTGGCAGTAGTCTTAGAAACATAGACAGAATCAAGTTTGGTAATCATTTTTAGGGCAGTATCTTCTTCGATGATATGATCTAACACATTGTTTGAAATTGTGTTTACAATAAAATTCTTAGCTTTAGCATCCATTTTATTCCAATCGGCTTGACTCGTGTCTGCCGGTTTGCCTTGTGGAAGGATAGCCTTTTCACAGTCTTTGACAGCAAGAAATAATTTTAACCTATACTTCCATTTTGAGTAATTTTGCCCATCAAATATTGGAATGGTGAAATCATCTTTCTCGGCCATTTTTGCAGGATTGGGTAGAGGATTAGATTGCAGGATTACTTGGATAGGATTCACAAACCAACTTCCGGAGTTAGCACACCTTCGATCTTCCTGAGACAGCCTATTTCTTGATAGAATGTGCACACATTTACGGCAACTCGATTTCAACTCGCGATTCGACTTTTACGGGTAAACTAAAAAACCACGAACTTGCTACCATGTTAAAATATATGATTTGATAAAAGACTTAACGACTGAGTTGATGGATTACTTATACTTTATTAATTACATGATAAATGAATTATACATAATTGCACGATGAGGCCGGTTATCACAGATGAGAGTTCATTACGAGAGAACTTAGTAAAGTAATAAAAGCGGAACGGTAGAACATGAACCGAACATGGTTCGTCACAAGGAATTAGTATATGGTTCAGAAGTTCAATATTCCTAACAATTTAATGCTATCTGGGCTAAGCAGTGCTGTCATACTGCGATCACACTGACCTTATAGATTGGCCGAGTTGTAGAACATTTTGGACGCACTTGAGATTTTCCAGCATTACTTTTCATGATTTAATCGACTCTTTTTTCAGCGAAGCATGATAGCATGATAAATTTACTGTAAAGAGCGATAATTTTATCACGCTACAACAATACATTTACTCCAGAGTGCGAAAATTTGACTGTTGTCTAACAACCATTTCACCGCAAATTACGAGAATCGTATCCGAGTAAGAGGAAACTTTTATAGTCGGCAACAATTTTTACCTGGTACTACTACAATAATTTCACCTTACCTCTACGCTTGAAAAAGGTAAATTAAAAGAGGAAATTTCGTGATCACCTAACGAACAATATACCTACCTACAAAGTACAACGTAAGCGGATACATATATTATTATATTGTACTTACGTTGTATGGTACATATGTATATTATGCAGCAGGTAATGACGATTCCCCTTCTTTTCTTCAACGAACCTTTTTCTAACAGTAGAAGGCCAGGTGACATCATCGTAGCAACACATAAAAATTATTGTACACTATTGTCCTGAAATTGTTGTCCTTCCCAGCTATCACGGAAAACAATCGCAGGTAAATGTAACTGAATTGAATCGATACCTACAAAAAGACGTCTCCCATAAGCATCTAATTTAATAAAAAGCTATTCGCAGTGGCGAGGCTTGCGATTTGGCAACGTTCATTTTTCCCTTTAAAACACATCAGAAAGGTCGAAATGCCTGGTCATCGGCGATGACTGAAGCGTTCGACTTTTTTGGTGAATTTAAAGGGAGAAAATATATTGTTGCCAAATATCACGCCTCGCCACTGGCTATTCGATCCCATTACTGTTCGATTTTTCACAATTAGCTCCCTATATCAGCTTCATTAATCCGTGGTTTGGTCTCAGCATGGAAAAAAACTCAGGGAGAGATTTAGACCTGTAGCGCCGCGTGAATTTCGATAGATATTTTCTTCTGCCATTTAGATCTGTGAGAACAATCGGGTTTTGGGGTTACACATGTAAACCCTCTGAGATCGATTGTTTTCAAAGGTGTAAATGAAGGAGAATCGATACATCAGAGTATAAGCGACGCCACTACTGATGAAGATATCTAATTCTTTGGCAGCATTTATTTTTATAAAATGGAAAAAAAGAAGAGGGGGGGGGGGGCAGTAAGGCGCGTGAAATCGACCCTCCTAATTGACCATGTGAACATCTGGGTGTCTCGGTGGTTGTCTTTTCTTGACTAAGAAGAGGAGTTGTGGAGCGCTCATTCATTTCTGAATCCCTCACGTCCCTTCGCACCCTTCCTTCCTAGGTTCCTCTGACCTTCGATCAGTGTTGCCAAATTATAACAAAAACTTGTTATACTCGCCGCCAGAATGAATAAACTATGAACGGAACTTCACCTAAATTCTGACAACCCTGACTTTGTGACGCTACGCGGGATGATTTTCCAAATAAGTGAATGGACTGGCGGACTCTGATTGTGAGTCAAACTCTACGTAACCAGCAGTTGAATCTCTTACCCCTCCCCCTTCACTGCCTCATGTTTACGTCTTAAAACTTCTATCCGATTTCACGCGCCTTACTACCCCCCCCCCTCTTCTTTTTTTCCATTTTATAAAAATAAATGCTGCCAAAGAATTAGATATCTTCATCAGTAGTGGCGTCGCTTATACTCTGATGTATCGATTCTCCTTCATTTACACCTTTGAAAACAATCGATCTCAGAGGGTTTACATGTGTAACCCCAAAACCCGATTGTTCTCACAGATCTAAATGGCAGAAGAAAATATCTATCGAAATTCACGCGGCGCTACAGGTCTAAATCTCTCCCTGAGTTTTTTTCCATGCTGAGACCAAACCACGGATTAATGAAGCTGATATAGGGAGCTAATTGTGAAAAATCGAACAGTAATGGGATCGAATAGCCAGTGGCGAGGCGTGATATTTGGCAACAATATATTTTCTCCCTTTAAATTCACCAAAAAAGTCGAACGCTTCAGTCATCGCCGATGACCAGGCATTTCGACCTTTCTGATGTGTTTTAAAGGGAAAAATGAACGTTGCCAAATCGCAAGCCTCGCCACTGCGAATAGCTTTTTATTAAATTAGATGCTTATGGGAGACGTCTTTTTGTAGGTATCGATTCAATTCAGTTACATTTACCTGCGATTGTTTTCCGTGATAGCTGGGAAGGACAACAATTTCAGGACAATAGTGTACAATAATTTTTATGTGTTGCTACGATGATGTCACCTGGCCTTCTACTGTTAGAAAAAGGTTCGTTGAAGAAAAGAAGGGGAATCGTCATTACCTGCTGCATAATATACATATGTACCATACAACGTAAGTACAATATAATAATATATGTATCCGCTTACGTTGTACTTTGTAGGTAGGTATATTGTTCGTTAGGTGATCACGAAATTTCCTCTTTTAATTTACCTTTTTCAAGCGTAGAGGTAAGGTGAAATTATTGTAGTAGTACCAGGTAAAAATTGTTGCCGACTATAAAAGTTTCCTCTTACTCGGATACGATTCTCGTAATTTGCGGTGAAATGGTTGTTAGACAACAGTCAAATTTTCGCACTCTGGAGTAAATGTATTGTTGTAGCGTGATAAAATTATCGCTCTTTACAGTAAATTTATCATGCTATCATGCTTCGCTGAAAAAAGAGTCGATTAAATCATGAAAAGTAATGCTGGAAAATCTCAAGTGCGTCCAAAATGTTCTACAACTCGGCCAATCTATAAGGTCAGTGTGATCGCAGTATGACAGCACTGCTTAGCCCAGATAGCATTAAATATCCTGACAAAATCCAACATCGTAGGGTCTTGTCAGAATTTTCTGGAAAAAAAAGAAAAAAAACTGACAAAATCCAAATGTTTCGGATTATGTCAGGATATCTTCAGAATATCCTGAGATGATACGAAAACCTAACTGTTTTGAATTTTGTCACGATATCCTCAGAATATCTCGAGATGATCCGGAAAATCTGAAAGCTCTGATATTCTCAGGTTATCACCCGGACATTCGATTTTACAAGTGCCACGTTGAAGTTGCAAAGTTTGTGCTAGAATTCTACCTCCACCTGCCCCCACAAGATAGCGCTTGCTCTTGTAAAATGAAAATCCTTTTTCTTTTTGGCTTTTCTTGCTTTATACACAACTTTTTTTTCTTGAACAACTTTTAATGTGATGATGGGTTATATATATGCATATATATTTTTTTTTTTTTTTTTTTTTTTTTTATAAAACCGTCTAATTGATTTTTAAGTACCTCCTTGTGTGCACTGGTAATTTTGAAGTGAATTTGTGACTCTCGAGCTTCGAAATTCATATGATTTATTAAGTCTGATTGTACCTTATTCATACTACAACACAGTTGGATTGGAATACGTGCCCTATCAACACTGTACCCAGCACTAAAGGCACCCCTCCCTCCCTCAGAGGACCAGAATATCTTGACTCGTATGATTTCAGTAAGTGCAATGAGCATAAGAAGCTGTAGCATATACAAAAAACGCTCTCTGCTGCACAGTGTTCTGGGTAAAAACTGACCACATTCGCCCGATTTTCGATCATTATAAATCATTAGAGGGAAAATTATTCCGATTTCTTTCATTTTTTTGTTTTGTTTCTTTTCTCTTTCGATCGAAAGTTCAGCAAATTTTCTGTAATGCCGTAATGATCAACGATAGTGAATTTCCTTTTTAATAATTTTAATAAGCATGTCTTACAATGTAACTTTGTTAAAGCTTAATTTTTTCCACTTATCATTTGTTTCTCTCTTGTTCTCATTATTTTGTTCTTTATGGTTATTTGCTTATTTTCTTTTTTTAATTTATTTAATTAATCATTCATCTAGTTGTTTGTTTATCTATCCATTCATCTAATTATTTATTTATTATAATTTATTTATTCATTTTTTTGTAATTTATCTATTTATTTATTTATTTACTATTCAGTCATTTATATTTACAGGCATTTTTATTTCATTGTTGCTTTTTTGTGGACCTATATGCACCAGCAAAGCACTTTTCAGCTGGTTTCAGATTTAAATTATGATTTGAACATGAATTAACCTACGATCGTGTATGTTTGTATTCACCAAGGTCTAAAAACACCAAAAAAGGTTGAATAAGTCCATAACGTAGCGTATACGACGATAAATTAGGTCCAAGTCTAAACCGCTGGATGATACTGTGAGAAAGTCTCAGCTGCGTTTGAATGCAGTTTCAAACTGCGCGGGCTTCCTTTCTCTAAGGCGGCGCTCGATTCACATCGCCGGAGTCGCCCCGTACGGAGTTGAGATTTGAGAATTCTCCCCGCTGTGAATTTAGCCTCCCATTCCTTGCGAGAAGGCGCGCGCGGGATTTGAAAAACAGAGGGTGACATACGACTGTACGCATTGGGACTGAACGCATGAACGTCATTGCAGTCGTATGGTACGAAGAATATTTGACCAAAAGCAAGTGCTTCATGCTATTGAACTTACAATTAGTGCCATGATTGCCAATTTGAAAAAAACAAAAAAACAAAACAAAAAAGAAAAAACAAATGCAAGGACCATAAAAAGGGACATGTGCCGTTATCAAACATCCACTCACCCACTGTCAAAGTTGCAGGTTGCCTTTGGAATTTCCTCTCTAAAACGTGACAATTGCTCAAATAGCTAATCAGGTAAATTTCTGAACGAAATTTCGATTTTTTATCAATACAGCCCTACCAAAAATGGACAACATTGACAAAAATAATGTGTTCCGATTTCCAACCAAATCACCGATTTTTTTTCCCGGGACCGGCATTTTTTTTTTTTTCGAAAATTAGAACAAATTCTATAAGCCAATAATGTATTTAAAGCTTTCAAACTGCGCGTCATCCCTGAAAGACCAAATTGAACTGCTTTGATGATATTTTTTGGGTCGAAACTGCATTGGTGGTCTACCAAATGAGCACCAAGGAAAACATTGTGCCAGCATCATCGGCCATGGTGCGATCACAACATTGGTCATGGCGCTATGTTGCTAAAATGTTTACCAGGAAAACAAACTGGATAAACAAAAGAGTGTTTGATTGACACTGATTGTAATTTTGAACTGGAACCCTGGAAAATAGGGAATGAATTCTTGAGCTTATTTAGCGCCTGGAGGTTATGTAATGGTCCCCTCTACACTCATACAGCCCCTGGAAGTAATGTAATGGATTCTTGAGCTGTTGTGGCACCTAGAGGTTAAAGGTAATTGATTCCATTACATTTCTCCAGCCCCTGGAAGTTATGTAATGGATTATTGATTATTCATGACTCCTGGAAGTTAGGTAATTGATTCTATTAATCGAGATATCGATTATACAAAGGCGCACGGTCTTGTCAGATCGACCGTAAGAGGGCGTTGGAGACTGGCAATACAGCCGCTATTGTCTCTCGAGGACCGATTATAATCCACATTACATCGAACAGGCCCTATTTCGGGTTCCCAAGTAGTTCCGAAAGGGCCTGAAATAGTTAGGTTCGGTTTGGATAGGTTAGCTGAGTTTAGGTTAAGTTAGATTAGGTTAGGTAAGGTTACGTCATCCCCCCGATAACTCCCATATATCTGAGTGGTTGAGCCGGGGGGGGGGGGCAATCCCCCGATTCAGTCCGCCAGAGAAAAAGCGTCATCGGACAAGCTTGTATTTCGTGCGTCGCTACTTAATGAAAAATCGATGTATCGAAAATGAAGCGTTTGTATGAAAAAACACTATTGTATGAACTTGAGTCTAAGGATCATTCTGAGTGACAGTGGCGTAGCCAGGGGGGGGGAGTGGTCCAGGGGGTTTGGACCCCCCTTGACACCAAAATTTGTCCTAAAAAAAAGGTATTTTTTTGCGTTTTGAGACAAATTTGACCAATATAATATCTTCGGCCCCCCCCCCCCTTAACAATTTTCGGACCTCGGACTGCCCCCCCCCTCCCTCTTAGAAAAATTCCTGGCTACGCCACTTCCGAGTGGAAGTCAGCATTTGTTAGATTTCAAAACTGTCCCTTTGACTTTGAATTCTTTGACAATGTTCAAGGTCTTGGAGTCCACTTGTTGCTTACAAGGTGAATTGCAGGTAGGTTATTAAGAACGGATAAAGTTTCAAGTTTTAAATTCAAAATTACAATTTTAAACTATAACAGATGCTATATTCTGCCCAGGATGACCCTGTATGTATTTAATTTAAGTATTGTATTGTATAACTAATTCTTTGAGAATCCAGTCATTTTAAAATTCAAACATGTGTTTCACGCAAGCCTCTAATAATTATGAAGTTGAGCCATCACTGAATGTATTTGAAAGACACCTAAATTGATCGCGCCAGTAAAGGGGCATAGGTAGGTACATATGTGAAAAGAGGGTGGTATTTTCACACAACCCACCGCAAACCCATCTTCTTTCTTCACTGAAAAAACAAAGTTTATGTACAACCAATTTCATTTTACTTTACGGTATAAAAGAAGCGCTGCAGGAAGGGTGAAACAGAGATGGTAGTAGAAACTTGTCATGAGAAAATGGAGGAAGGAGAATATTAGCGCGTTCAGGATGTAGGGTTAGAGGAATGATATAGAGTGAAAGTCTATAAGTCAAGGGGAATATTGCTGTGATTTACTCTGGAGTCACACTGGAGAATATATAGAGTGGCGGAGCTACAATTAACTACGAAGATAGAAACATATAGGCTAGTGGATCTACAAAAAACGGACCGGAGCCACAATTTCCGCACCGGAGCCACAATTTCTATCGGAGCCACTTCCCTTGCAAAATTATACGTGCCGGAGCCACAATAGCCTGAAAAACGTACCTATATATATATATATATATATATATATATATATATATATATATATATATATATATATATATATATATATATATATATATATATATATATATATATATATATATATGTCTATATATATATATATATATATATATATATATATATATATATATATATATATATATATATATATATATATATATATATATATATATATATATATATATATATATATATATATATATATATATATATATATATATATATATATATATATATATATATATATATATATATATCTTTATATGTATGTTTCAGCCAGTTTTACCGTTTTTATGTCCCACGATCCTGTTCGTAATTTTTGGTTTTTATTTTTGAAATTTGTCTCAACTATTCGTTGGGTTTAATTCTTGGATGAGTTCGAAGATGGTGTAAATCTGACAGTTAGTTTTCGCGTTATGGGCCGTGTTTGAGTCGTAAAATGTGTTTTTCAGGTTTATTTTTAGGAGTGTTTGTTTTGAGTATTTTCTTTGGGGAAATTTATGTTGGCCGTTTTGTTACGCAACTTTTTTACTCGAGTCATTTTTTCGTGTTTTGCGTTGTAAGCGAGGTATAGTGATGTGTTTTTCGGGTTTTTTGGCAGTGTTTTTATATGAAGAAATTGTTTTTTTGGTTCAAAAATTTCAGTGCATATCGTGGAGGATGTTTTTAGTTCTTATGCTCCATTCCTTGAATCTTCCTTGTGTTTTACGTGTTTTACGAGCTATTTAGTTTCTTATGGGATTTTTCATGTGAAAGACAAGGATGGTGTATTGGTATAATTGCTCGTTCTTTGTCTTACACGTGCACTGTTGCTTAGGTACGTTATTTATTTATTTTCTTGTTTGATCAGCTGCTCTTATTCAGATTTATTTCTCATTAGCGTTACAAAGATTACACATTTTTCTAGCTTGGTTTTATAATCTTTTTCTTATGGGCATTTTTAATTTAAATGTTGAACAGCTGATAAAAAGAAAAATTGAATAATTCAAAGAAAATCATAACATTACCTATTTATTATAATTTGTGAAAAACTTATGTAACCTAGCTTTCATTTATCACTTGCGCATTGAAAAGATTACACATTTCTCTATTGGTAATATAATCTTTTTCACAATAATATTTGGATTTTGAGCAGCTGATAAAATAAAAAATAAAAATTTAACAAAAATTATAACCTATATTTAAATTTGTGAGAAAATGATTTAACCAAGCATGGAATCTACTTCGTCTTACCGGCCTGCCGGGAGGCATTTTTTATTTTCTCTCTTTTTCTCTCGCTCAAATTGTTTTTTTGGTTCAGTCCCTTTCGTATTTCCTGGAAGGTGGCATTCCTTCCGTACCTTCGCAACTGAGGACGGCTCCCATTGTCTCTAAGGCCGAAGGATATTTCTACGAAAGAAGAGGGAAAGAAATTTACCTCGACATCCTCCTTTAAAGGCAAGCGGCTCTTTTAATAACGATAAGCCGTTAGGGTTTGAATTTTCAGAAATTCTAATGAAAGATGAAAGTATGTAACTGTAAAAACTTGAAACCATAGAAATATATTTTTTTTAGCTCTCGCACGGATGTTTGGAAGGAGATTGCCAGATTCTTTAGGAATGTATGTAGGTACAGTGTCAGTGATATGTTTGAATAAGTTGCTACATACGTAGGTTTTGAAAAGGGGAAAAAATAATCATCCGGCCAAATACTCTCAAATTTCATTATACTTTTGTTTGTTAGAGAGTTAGGAATCTTCAAATTTCTTTTAAAGAAATAAATAGTTGTTTTAAAAAATAATCTTACAGAAGAAGAGGAATTTCTTCATACCTCGACATCTATGTATGAATGTTGAGGTCTACCTTTCAAGAAAAGTGACCCTTTTTCAATAACAACAAGCCTGCCATGGCATACCGCATTGTTAGAAGTCGATTTTTTATAAATTATAAAAAAGACAAAATTGAACTGCCAAACGTTCCCAAATATTATTACAGTCATCCCCCGCCAATCGCGAGGGTTACGTTCTGGAAAAACCTCGCGATTGGCGGGACCTTGTTCTTATGGGAAAACGGGGGTTAGGGGAATCTCCTATTTTAGTCTTTGCATAAGTTGATCAATTATTATTTTCCTTACCCATTATTTAGGTTTGAAGAAAATGTCAAGCGTCGGTTGTTTCATTCTGTTTTGCAGGTCCTTCTGCAACATTTTCTTTTAGGGAAAACAAAAACTAAAAAATGATTCAAAATAAACTAACAAGAATTTACAAAAAATTTAAATAATTTTGATGTATGTACTTTTAACAATGACACTTGAAATTTCGACGCGTATTTACTTCGAAAACTGAAAATTTAATTGCTCCTCACTTACAATTTTTTCATCATGTGTAATTTTCAATGGCAATACTTTTTCTGCACACACCATTTCCCACCAATTCGCGAATAAGCTAGTCAAAGGCTCGCGAATGGCGGGGCGATGCCGCAAAAAGTCACTCGCGAATAAGCGAATTCGCGATTGGCGGGGAACGACCATATGGGTGGTATGGATTCACAAAAAAAGTTTCTGATTTTCAAAATATTCTCACAAGGTACTTTTTTTTGGATTACTTCATGAATTATCGTTCCTTCGTCTATCTTGTAGACTATCAAATGCCAACACAGCCGCGGTGAGCCTTCGCTTAAAACTTCACCATGCAATTCGTCCAGGATTTTCCCCGCGAATAAGATTATTTTTAAATTTTTAGGTCGCTGTTCCCCTTCCCGCTTGACTGTAGCGAATGAAGACATATCATATCACATACGCGTGTTCCATTCGATATTTTCGATGTTACATCACAATCTTATGTGTACTGAAACATTATGACAGCGTAAGTGAGTTAGAATTGCATTTAAAGTACTTACTCCAAAAGGTGAAACTGTTTTTCATTACTTAGATGGTACTTTGATCGTAATTCACCGTTGAGAAATGAATTATTTATGGCGAAAGAGCGTGAGAATGAGGCTCCGTGGACTCCTGCGAAAGTTCTTCGTTGTTCTACCAGAAAATTTGCATTCACCATCCCTCGCTTGGTTGTAAGTACTCAGCGTTGCCAGCAACGAATCAGGTTCATAAAATGGTTCAGCAATAGATAAGTTCCTTCATCCCAGTAACGTCTGTAAATGGTGTGAAGAGAGGGTAGATGGTTTCATGACTCTTTCTGCTAAAAATTCTACAGTGAAATTAAGTTCAATAAACGAGCTACATTGAGGCGCCGAGGAAGCGTGGCGTTATATAAACGACACCCCTGACTCTATATTTGCTAAAATATACTCAATAAGTTTTGTTTTACATTTTTTTCAACAATAATATAATTTGACTCGAACCAGTGGCGTCGCGTGCAGTTTGGCAACAGTGTATTATATCCATTTAAATTCATGTAAAAGATCGAATTCAGGGGGTGCACAGTGCACTAGGAAAATTCGATATATTTAACGAGTTTAAATGGAGCTGTTGCATTGTTGCCAGATGGCACGTGACGCCACTGACTCGAACATACATCGACATCGGTATTGAAACAATAAATGAGTGGGCTGGAAAAATTCGGCAGTAAAATACTTTACAGGGTGCCTGAAACTTTCATAGTGAGCTTCCGGTTTTGATGATAGAGACCAAAAACTTTAGAAAAAAATCTACCTTCACAGAACCTTTGAAAAAAATGAGAAATTCATGCACCTATATCCATCCCTTCAGGGGAGTACAAATACCCCCTGTGCTTCCGATACTTCGCAATATTTCACATTTTTTTTATCATTCTAATGGTCTTATACAACTGAGAATTACCGTTTCGTTAGACTATCTTCAGCTCCTCATCTCTAAACAAAATTTCGTTCAAATACTGTCCGTGTTTTTTAAAAGATGTACTTTTTCCTCTTTCATTCTGAAACAATTTTGAGATAAATTACATTTCTATCTTTAAAATTTTTGTTTTCTAAAACTTAAAAAAGGGGAGTACAAGCTGTCACGCACATAGTTACGTTGAATGGATTTTCTATTTTAGTTACATCCCTCGATGGATGTTGACTTGCTAAAGAGTAAAACATTATTTAAAAAAATAAAAATAAATAAAAACTGTAAGGGAGCCTTCAATTTAAAAATACAAACATTTCCTAAATGTCTATGTCAATTGGAAGCTTTTTTATGATTTGCAGTGAACGCCCGTTTCCATGTCTATACATACAATATTCTTCTCCCTCACCGCTCTGTCAAACGCACGTGTCAAAGGAGGATAGACACAGAAAACGTCACGTGACTTTGACCTTCAGCGCTGTCATTTTCCAACACACGGTGCTTTCTAACGCAACTGTAGCAATGACCATTGTTTCGTGATGGGATGTTTCAATCGAACGCAAACGAGCTCACGCCGCGCCGCACTATGGTCTACGAGAGGTATCTAGCTAGACAAAAGTCGATTTTTGGAGGTCGGAAAAACGGAAATCTGACAACGTAGTGTGATTCCCCATATCTTAATGCATCTGTATCTCAAATTTTTCCGACCGATCATGTTTGGTAAGGTTGCAACATGCGTTTAAAGCAACGCGCGCAAGATGTGTTTGTACACTTTTAGGTGCTATTGGTTTCTAGCCATTGCGATCCCCAGACAAAAAGTACGATTTTTACTAAGTTACTTTATTTTTTGTTCAAAATTAGAACTTGTTGGTTCTTCCTAATGATAAGCTGAATACATTCATCTATATATATTTCATTTAAGTCAATATTTTGGAGTTTTTAGAGACTGTATAAGGTCGGAACCAATTTTACTCAAAATTGACGAGAATTTTAGGCTTTAAGGCCACCTACGTTTTTTCGCCCACGGATGCCCACGTTTAGAGTGGCAAGGAAATGTTCCTAAGACCTCTGGGAACACGTTTTCCAATATGCGAATGTCGCCTTTTGTCGCCCAAAAAAGTTACGAAATTTTTCCCTTGGAAAACTGAGCGGATAATGGGGGATTTTGCCGTTGACGTGGACGAGCAATCTTCTATCATCAAGACTGTAAAAAACTATTAACTGTGAAAACCTTTTCGGAATCGTCAAATTTTACACTGCATAGCTTCTCAGTTATCTTGAAACTTCCGAATCAAGAAAAATATTGAGTGGGGAACACCCCCCCCCCCCTACTGCCATCAACTAGCTGAACTTCCACATTAAAATATTGGCATCTTATACAGAGGGCAGATTGGGCAAAAGTAACGCACAACCTCCCCCAACATTTTTTCCTGAGTCATACTTGAGAATTGGTTTCCGCCAATCTTTTTCATTCAGGGGGGCTAATCTGTTGGGCTATGTTGGGCGCCCCTCTCATTTTAGGGGGTGTGAGAGGGGGTCAGGGGGGGCTAAATCGAATAATTCAAAGAGGGACCCCATGTTTTTTTGCATATTTAGAAAGAGCATAAAATTCTAAGCATTTTGGCACAAACCAAAGTTCGATATCTTTTGTCGTATTCGATATATCGAAGTTCAAAGTTCGATATCCACCCGTTTTCCAAAATTCGTTCCTCCCCTTTAAATGGACCAAATTTAATAAACTTTGGGTGCAATATGCTCTACTAAACAAGCGCTGTAAGGAAAAAATACGACAGTTCCCAAAAATTTGCCCAAAATTAACTTCTGGACCCTCGAAAATTGCTCGATTTTTAAAAAAAATTGAATACCCAATTTTTTCGAAAAAACGGTCAAAATGGAGGAAAACGGAATGTAAATCTCATATTCTATAGCACTGATGGCTTAGAAACCAAAAAAATAACCAATTGCCAATTTTCACCACCGTAACTGCATTAGGGGACTTTTGTCTAGCTAGCTGGCTCGCGTAGACCATAGTGCGCCGCGCCGCGCGGGTTTTCTAAAATGCCCATGTATCCTTTCCTTTCCTTACATATAGTATAAAAACCTAAGAGACCTCGGGACAACATTTTTCTCCTAGTTCTTTCCAAAATCTTCAGATTTTTTCGTTTTCTGGCATTTCTGTGTGTGCCCAGAAGTGGCGTCACTAATTGCCGACGTGCCGACAGGGGGGGGGGGGGGGGGCTAAATGTGCCGAGAGGTAGAGGAGAACCTTCTCTGCCAGCCCGATCGACGCACCGGACCATTGACTCTACCATCCCCCACCCTTGCGCTGTTTTCAAACTGGTCACTGATACGTTCTCTAGCACCTCGCCCAGTGTTGTCAGATAGTGTGAGGAAATCATATATTTCACGATACCCATAGTAAAAAATACTTCGTTTTCTATTCCTTTTTATTTAGACTTGGCAATTATTATCCCTTTACACCAAAACATTTTTATGCACGACCCTATAGGGAGTGCATATTGTTTTCGGTCTGGGTTTTGATTTGCGCTGTTGTACAATGTACTTAGCATTTTGGAGTATTGAAATTCTGTGTTTTAAGTGGTTGTTTTGGAACTGTTTGGCACCACTTCGTTTCTCAGCTATTTTGTAGCCAATCAAATTCCTCTATTCGTCCAGCGGACCGATATTTTGTCGAAAGTATCACCCTTTCATACTGATTTTCAAGCGCGTTTTAGAGTCGCTTTTTGATGTTTTTCACAAATTTGCGCATACCTACTTCAAGTCCTATCCTTAGAATTATCCTTATTTTTTGGTTCATTAGAGCTTGGTTTGAGAATTCTTATCGTTTTTACAGAGCTATAAATTTCCCGCTCGTACCACGCTTTGTACAGAATGTATATGGGAGGTAGGACTTTTTTCGATTTTACTACGCGTATTACTAAAACATTGACACAGAATGCCTCCAACCGTTATATTGAGGTTATGGTCACACGGGTTCTCCGACTCTCCGTAATCCATCAGCATCTGTAGGTACGTCGAATTTGTGTGACCATAACCTAAAACCTAGTGGTTGCAGGTATGGAAAAAGACATAGTATTGATCAGAGCCACAATTTCGTGAAAGTGTGAACATCGTTGACGTTTGTCATTCACTACAAGCGAATCACCGCATTTCAGGATTCTTTTCCGCTTGAGTTTTAAGGAACATGAATAAATGCCTTATAAAGCTCGAAACATGCGTAAGAAAGGAAACTAACTATCTAACCGTAAGCGGCTGTGTCGACGAGATCCTGTGCCATCATAACCCCAAGGTCAAACAAACGCAGACAAAATATCTGATAAGGCATGGGTGCTGCATTAGGATACGCTATCGCTACGTTCTCAAGCACGATAGCGACCGGATCGTCCGCCACCACGTTAGTCAATGCCTTGCCGACGCGACGGTGGCGCGGCGTTCGCATCGTGGCATGATCTCACTAGTCGCGAGGCGCTACATTCAAAATTTCTTCCACGGTCATTACTCATTTAAAAGTTGTACCCTCCCCCTTCCCCTCCCATCACATCTCGCCCAATCAAATATAAATTCCTTCATCACTTCAACAACAATTAAAGGTACTAACTACCCCCCCCCCCCACCTTCGCCAGAACAACCTTACCTAAACACACACTAAGTCGGCTTTTCTTTTCATGAGATCACGGTTAAAAAAGTCCATGTTTGGTGGACCATAAAAAAGATCCGGCCCAAGGAAATCGACTGAAACTGGGAACATGTGAATAGATTCGTAAAGGCACGTCTCTGCCGATTTGCATGGGACTTAGCTAGAGATCAGCAAATTTACTTTTTTTCGATTCGGAACGGCATAACGGTCAATCACAAATTGCCTCTAAACTTTTCAAAAATTACCCATAGCTCATTTAGGGTTGCTTTTAAACTCCGAAGGAAGAAGATGTATATACCGTATTAGATTTGAAGGTCAAAACACACCCCTTCCATTTGATTTTTTTGGGATACGGGAACATACCGGAGGAAACACCGGCGGAAACGGAAACAGGTTTTGCTTTTCGAATGCAAAACACACGCTCATCAGTCAACAGTAGGCAATAGTTGGCTGTTGTTCCGATGAGCTCCGACCAAAATTGAGCCAGAAAAATGGACACCTGTCTCAAGCTTTGTGCTGGGTCTCTATTTGTCTCTGATCGCCCCTCCATTAGATTTAATTTTAATCAACAACTTACAAAACCATTAAAAAAGTGTCTCCCTTTTTAGGCAAACCTATGTCGAGGGAGAGCCATGACCGTGAATGAAATTAATTAATGAAATTCAAACTTTTCAAAATTATTAAATCTAGGCAAAAAAAGTTATTAAACTAAGTGGAAAATAAAAAAAAACTAACGAAGTTTTAAATTTAGTATTTTGTCAAACAAAGTAAGAAAAACGTAATACCCAAATATTGATGCACCAAAAAACAGTGAGTCGCAGAGGAGATGAAAAAATAAATATTATGAAGAAATGTATTAACTTCTGCTATTTAAGCTTAAATTAATGCAAGAATTTTCGTTTTTGTAATTTACTTTTGAACATATGGTGACAAACTAGATTAGATTGACTACTAGTCTTAATTTAACTTTAGGAATGGTGATTTTCTCATATTTATTGCTCATCTCAATAGAGCCGTAATCAGAGACAATTATGAAAAAAAGGTACTTTCAGTGGCCTGGGAAGTGACAACATCGCTTTCAGAATGCTGTTTAACGTATACGATATACTCTCCTCATCAGATCATTAAACAAATGAAACATAATAAACGAGTAGATTTACACACGTACGTCATCATCAATGTTGCAATTCTTTACTCATTCATCCTGAAATTCCCCATTTCATCAATTTGAAAGGAGCTCAGCTATTGGAGATGTGGCAACATTGAGTGTCGCTTTAATGTCGTTGCATATTAAGTCGCTACATACATTTTCGCAACGGTGCACTTGTTTGAAACTTTCAGAGATCTGGTAAGCAGTGTACTAACCCTCAATGTCAAAGGGGGGAAAAAAAGAAACAAAAACACAAAACGAATTTCCGTCATCGCATTCAACGTATAATCAACCGGAAACAGAAGCGCCTTCCAAGTAAAAATATGCAATGTCTTGTCTGCTTTGACTGGAATGAATGCGTTGTGAATGCACCTTTTCATTTTCAATTATAAGTTTTATACGGCGATGACATCGTATATAGCGGCAGAGGTGGCACGTGAGCAATCGATTATCGTTTCCCTCTCATTTGAATCTATGCAAAAGTATCGATTTCTTGGTTGGTGAAGTAAATCTTTGGTAAATCTCGCCAGGCGAGAGGAAAGGCACAGTGTGCGGCTTTTGAAAGGGGCTGATACTGAGATGTTACAAAATTGATATCGATCGATGAACGAAAAACGTTATTTAAGCGGTGATAGTGGATGTGTATCATTAACGCTATTGATCGACAGCTCATAAATGTTGATATAGCGGTTTATTTGTGCATCGAGCAGCACATAGCGATTAGAAATCCCTGATAACTTGTTCATGATCAATCAATAAGAAATTAACTATCAACCCGTTTATGATCAATTGATAACGATAAGTTTCGATTGGTGCCATAAAAAGCGGTTTTAGCGAGGTTAATGATTGGCTTGTTGGTCCGTCATGATTGTCCAAGTATTCTGAATCATTATTGATCGTCATTAAATTGTTAAAGTTATATGCCATCCTAAGTCTACAAGAATGACCTTTTCCCTGATTAGTCCAGTCAAATGGTCGAAAATAATGGCTTCACCTGGAAAAAAATGGTGGAAAGCGGGAGTTGACGTTTTTCGGTGCAGTTAGGTGTCCTTTTTAACATACTGATTTTTCACCCCTGTGAGGCCTGTGCTAAAGCCGCCATCTTGAAAATAAGAAGCCTAAAAACGGTTTTTTGCAAATATCTCGATTTCTATGCATTTTACGAGAAAAATACTTCCGTACTAAAATGTTGTACGCTAAATTTCCCACAAAAAAGATTCTATACACTTTTTACGTACAGCGCATAGTTTAGGAGCTAGGAGCGTAAGTAGATTTACCCTTTTTTCGGTACCCCCGCGCGAGCTGCGAAACGCGCCCTAGGCACTCGGTGCATCACACCGCGCTTGTCTCATCTCTATCTCAACGCACCGCATGCTTTATTTAGGGAAGAAGGGGTAACATTGGCACCCCAGGGTGTCCCTAAAGCACCCTCTAGTGCCCCCCTGAGTCCCCTCCCCTCCGTTGAGAGTTAAAACAGCCTATGTGCGCACGGGAATTGAGGGGTCCATTTTCCCACTTTTTTACCCGATTTTCGACGAAACCTTTTTGCTTTCCCGCTTAAGATATGAAATTTCATGCCGAATTCCAAATTGTAGACCAACTAAATTACCTCCCCCCCTTCCTCCCACCCACGCTCCTTCCCAAAACACCCCCCTCTCCCCATAATTGCCGCGTTATCATCGTTTTGATAGCGGTTATAGAAAGAATTGGAACCGTTTTGTTTTGTTTGTGTTTTTTCCCCTTTGAAATTTTTTTTCCCCCCTTAGCATAGAGGCAAATATAATGACAAAGTTATGCTGTTCCTCTTTTTGAGCAAGATATACACGTAGATACTGAGGGATGGAGGGGGATCAACTTTATTTATCAAACATTTCTTTTAAGTTTAGAATATATAAAGAATTTTCTGTGAGAAAAAACTCTCTTCAAATATTATATAATTAAACTCAGAACTGTCTGAATGTTTTTGCTCTTAATTTAAACACGATCGAAAGTCAAAATGCTTATAATATCAAGTATCAAGAGCCGTTTGATTTGTATTTGTCTTTAATAAATTATACCAACCCCCCTTCATAAATGTCAACATGCAGAAATATGTCTAGCTTTATTACAAAAACTATATCTCTTGATATTAATGAAACGGGGTTGGTATAGTTTATTAAAGAATAATGATAAGTTTACAAAAATGGCGAAAAGTTCTGAATGTATACTTTGCACGGTTGTTTTCAAGTAACATTAAAAAATTATGCATTATTGGGTAAAAATACTATCGTTTTACATTTAAACACATGTAGGTCAAAGTGTAAAGTAGTATTATGCTTATGCTATGATCTTTACATCGTTGCATGGACAATTTTATATATGCAGTTTCTTTATTGGAACAAGAATAATACAACGAGAAAAATTTTCCTGTTAATTCAACCGGACGTCTGTTTAATACTTATATTTAACTGGAATTCCTGCTGTTCCAACAGAAACCAATATTATTTTAAAAGGATTTCCTGTTACTTGACGAGAATTCCTGGTGTAGTAACAGGGGTTCCTGTTGAAATAAAAGGAATTTCTTGTTAAAATAATAGGAATTCTGATTAAGTAAGTATTAAAAGGACGTCCGGTTACGGCAACAAGAAATTTTTCTCAGTGTATAGTTCTAAATGAGGGCAAGTCTGGTGAGAAAATCAATCTCATTAAACAAAAAATCAGTGACGGCTCGTGCCATGAGGCAGTAACAGAGTCGATCCATTTGAACCTACGTAAAATAATCACTTTGCATCCCAGAGAAATCGATTCTTTTACATAGATTCAAATGGCAAACGACACGGTTGCCGAATGTCACGAGCCGCCAATGTATAAAATTATGCTTCATTTACACAACTAGGAAAGAAAATAAAATACGCGCCAAATACAAATCAAACGGCTCTTGATACTTGATATTGTAAACATTTTGACTTTCGATCGTGTTTAAATTAAGAGCAAAAACATTCAGACAGTTCTGAGTTTAATTATATAATATTTGAAGATAGTTTTTTCTCACAGAAAATTCTTTATATATTCTAAACTAAAAGAAATGTTTGATAAATAAAGTTGATCCCCCTCCATCCCTCAGTATCTACGTGTATATCTTGCTCAAAAAGAGGAACAGCATAACTTTGTCATTATATTTGCCTCTATGCTAAGGGGGGAAAAAAAATTTCAAAGGGGAAAAAACACAAACAAAACAAAACGGTTCCAATTCTTTCTATAACCGCTATCAAAACGATGATAACGCGGCAATTATGGGGAGAGGGGGGTGTTTTGGGAAGGAGCGTGGGTGGGAGGAAGGGGGGGAGGTAATTTAGTTGGTCTACAATTTGGAATTCGGCATGAAATTTCATATCTTAAGCGGGAAAGCAAAAAGGTTTCGTCGAAAATCGGGTAAAAAAGTGGGAAAATGGACCCCTCAATTCCCGTGCGCACATAGGCTGTTTTAACTCTCAACGGAGGGGAGGGGACTCAGGGGGGCACTAGAGGGTGCTTTAGGGACACCCTGGGGTGCCAATGTTACCCCTTCTTCCCTAAATAAAGCATGCGGTGCGTTGAGATAGAGATGAGACAAGCGCGGTGTGATGCACCGAGTGCCTAGGGCGCGTTTCGCAGCTCGCGCGGGGGTACCGAAAAAAGGGTAAATCTACTTACGCTCCTAGCTCCTAAACTATGCGCTGTACGTAAAAAGTGTATAGAATCTTTTTTGTGGGAAATTTAGCGTACAACATTTTAGTACAGAAGTATTTTTCTCGTAAAATGCATAGAAATCGAGATATTTGCAAAAAACCGTTTTTAGGCTTCTTATTTTCAAGATGGCGGCTTTAGCACAGGCCTCACAGGGGTGAAAAATCAGTATGTTAAAAAGGACACCTAACTGCACCGAAAAACGTCAACTCCCGCTTTCCACCATTTTTTTCCAGGTGAAACTACCATTTGACTGGACTAGATACCCAGCACCCGCTACGTTCGATTTTAACAAATTTCCTTGTGATCGCCTTCAATTGTTTGGATATGCAATACCACGTTTGCTATGCACGAATAGTTATCTCTCTGCGCCGTTCGTTCCACCAAAGCGTGCCGGGGTCCTCTCTTATTATTTTGTGATAAAAAATCAAGTATTAAAGAATGTCGCATATTTCTTTGAAATTGAATTATATAAAGAAGCGGCTGTAATCGAGTTAATCTCACAAATTTTTACTCTAACGATAAGTCTATTTATTTGGGTCATTCGTAACATGCTGCTATCATGCTTTCTTAACGTATAAGAGATCATATGTCCTAAGAGTCCTCACCAGGCTCAGGTGAAAAAACGCGTACCTATCTTCGATGTCACAGGTCTCTTCATTAGCATTGTGGTTCGCAAAACTTCTCGCATAAATCCAAAGACGAGTTTTCCGTTCAACAACTGTAGCAGGAAGGCCTGTTGTTTATTGATGTGAAGGACGTGATTTTCAACTTAAACCTGGTGAAAACTTCTGAGACATGATTTTTGGGATATCGGTAAATTTTGTTTGTTAATTTATTTTCTGGCCGCAGTTATTTTGAGTTATTTTGTTCCATGTTTTCATTCAGTCAGCCAGATGAGAAGAAACAATTTCGGTTCTCTATTTTTAACTTTTCTTTGAATACATGCGGGGAGGCAATGATATTTCTCATGGCACGTTTTTACGGTCATTTTTTATTCATCGACTTTATACGCATCGTATTTTAAAATCACGGACCACGCATTATCTCCCCCTCCCCGAAACATTTGTTCCTAAATAAGCGGTGAACTTTCTTAAAAGTATGAGATTTGAAGTTGAGAGTTGAAGTTGAATTTGAGCTTTTTTTTTACTGAAGACAAAATAGAATAGGACAACTTTTGCAAGTGTTTAAAGTTCAACAATCTTTCGCTTCGCCGGTTCCTTTGTTCTCCTTCTTTATCCTTGGCGTAAACACCATTTATACTCGCGTAATAAGCCCGATATTCTCAGAAATTTCGTTCTGCGAAAGAGCTTTCACCTCACATCTCTTTGAAAATCTGTCTTATCCCAGTTTGAAGGTCCTAAATAGCGTTTTATTTTAAACGCGCGAAAATGAAAGGAAAAATTGGAGGCGTTTTGGAATGACTGAAGTGCTTCGCTAAATTGAAATTTCATATTACACGCACCTTAGATTGCGAACACCGTAGGAGTCGCTCAACTTTACAATGGCTAAGAATAAAGCAAACTTCCTAGTTGAAAAGTTGCTTAGCTTTCTCTTTAAACATTCCAAGTTTCAATACGTATATCTCAGCAAGAAATTAAAGTTTTACTTTATATTGCGGGCGATACAACTTCATGAAGTACTTTCTGTCTTCCAAGTTTTAAGACAGTGTATTTTTTATTTGTTTATTATTTTTCAAACTTCGAACTACTTGAAATCTTTCTAAATTTTCTTGACTAAAACTAAATAACCCTCAAATTGATAATCATGATTTTCCCCCTAAAACATGAGCTCTTTCCATTGAAGATAGATCAGATTATTATCTTCCAGCAATAAAGTCAAACTCTGTTCTGAGCTGTGTAATATTTTTGTCAATCAGCGGCGAATCGAAAAATGCCACTATATATAAACACAAAATAGCAGCTCTGGTTGTTTGGGCCACATTTCAAAATAATCCAATTAGACCACAGACGTTGGCAGGGGGTGCAAATAGGACAGTTGTCAACCCCTCGAAAAGAAAAAAATGTAAGATTTTCCAGCCAATTTTCCCTAAAATGAGCGGAAAACAAATGACATTTTTTGAAAATCTAGGGTTTTCCCTCCCTGGAGTTTTGCCTCCTCTTTCTCCAGAAAATTTTCTGACGGCGCCGATGGTATTGATCCCAAAATGAGTCAGAAAAACGTCTATAGGTTCACGTGATCGGTTGATTACTGAGCAAATATTTCTCATAACTTTTGATGAACCCATAGATTTTTATTACGCTTCATTAGAGCCCATTTTAACAAACACACAGTCCTAATTTGTGACAACAGCTAGAAATCCAACCGGTGAAACAAGATTGGCATACATATAGTAAGACGTTGCGGCTTTGTCTGAATATGCACATGTGTTTTCAACGTTCCGCTTTCCTGTTCCTTCCCGCGAATACTTTTCGCCGACTTAAGGGCTTCTTTTGATTCGTCGCCAGCTTTCTCCTCAGAATTCTAAACAGCTCAGACGCTTTCACTCTATAGGGAACTCAATGAGCTCTAAAAGAAGACGATATGCCTCACCTTATTTCGATGCTGCATCGTCGAAAGCGGAACCACATCTCGCCTCTGCGTTCAGGAACCCTCCTCAAAAATTTGCTGACAAAGTCTGTCTTTTCGGATCACTCTGCTCCACTTCAATTGCCTCGTCACGCATGCAAATGGATAGAAAGTTGCAAATGAAGTCTTGCAAATGCGATATTCTCTTTCTTTCTTCTTTTTCAGGCGTCCATTATTCCTTAATGATAACGGACTTTGAATAGCATACTCAGAGGATAATGCGCCCGTTGTTCGTTCAAAGGAAGGGTATTTTCAAAAATGAATATGTTTGTTGCGATTGGATGTAGTGGCAAAGCGTGCTATCCGGAAATGAATAGTACGTAGCGTTTTGTATATTTGAACCTACTTGTATGGAGGATCGAATTTGACAGTCATCACTTATCCCTAAAAAGTTCGATATTTTACAAGGGTTTTAATGGTGCAAATGCAACGTTGCGAGACAACATACTTCGCTATTATAGTTACTTGAATCTGGTGAATCGAATTGATTCTCGCCCGGTATCAGCTCGTGTAATTCAGCACCATCAGGTTCTTTTTTGCGCACCTGCATGGGCGAATTAATTTAGAATATACATTCGCTCGACTTTTGGGTGTTTTGATACCATGCCACTCCCACTATTCACTATTCAGGCATATTAATAATATTTGATTGTTTCCATGAACACCGAAATATATGTACATCCCAGAATGAACACACCACTCTAGTTTGATCATTCAATTCTGGAACACTTTGTAGGCTTTATGTGGCTTTATTTTTAGAGCCACTATAGCTCCAAACTCCATGCTTTAGATCCGTAAGTTGGCTTTATCAAAATCGAACGTTTTGCAAAAACCATCACACAGCTTCTCGAGAAAGTAATTCTCATCAAACCTCAACATAAGTTCGTTGACGAGGGGGAAGCGCAAAGTTATTTAAAAACTCTGGGGTTCGCTCTCGATTTACGAGAAGGTATGAGCTTTAGCTTCCCGCCCTTTCCCCCTCATCCCCTTCCCTATTCCCACCTTTCCCCATCCGTAACCTCACTCTTTCTCATTTTCTCTGCTTCTTCTATCCCCTGTCTTTTTTTAAGTCATCCCTTTACCTTTCTCCAGCGTCGCCGGTCTCTCGGAGAAAAAAAAAAAATCTTAAAACGTATATTTAACTGAAACGCCTATAAAGGAAACCCCATAAAATTAATTCCCTTTCATTTTTATTTTCACGATTAGGATCTCAAATCCTAGAGCTCCCCCCCCCGCCTACACACAACGATGTATATTATTGATGAGTTTTTGATTAATAATTTAAATTGAAAAAATGAGGTGAGCATTCTAAAACGTGATGAGAGTATTAACAGTAAAAATGGTACTTTTGAGGGGATAGGACATGTATAGTAAATAAATATCTATAGCATCGAAGGAAGAGGTTAAAATTAAGGGGCAACTGTACCTTACAAATTATGGTCATCGTAGTAATTATAATAAGCATATAGGTGTATTGCTACATGATGAGTTATCGCAGATGAGTATAAGTCATCAAAATCCTCCAAAACATCATTGAATCCTATAAGTTTAAACAAATGAGATAGTTGGTTAGTAGACAGACCATTAACCTTCATATTACTAAAGGAATGGGTTCGCGCGGCCCCCAGGCCAGTTTATTGTGATAAAAGATTTTTGACCCTGATTTTCTTATTCTTTCCGATCGTGGAAACAAATCTCTGCTCGCTCTTCCAAATTAAGTGGGTAGTTAAATATTCCGACTTCGCTGTGTTGATTTTGCCTAAATACTGTCAATCAAAAGCCCTCTACGAAACATTATTTTGCAAATATTAATAATTTGGAGTAGTTTCAGTCTATGAATCATTGAAATGTTGCCAAGCAGATCTGTAGTGACGCAAACAAATATACTCGGGCGTGGTATTGAAAGGTTTAATTGATTATACCTTTATACTTATAAGGTTAAAACATAAGAAGCAAACAATGGACTTCTGTACTTACAATAGGTACTTACATACTGCCTCACTTTGGGATAGGCATTATAACATGGCGTCGCATCTCTATATGTAGGTATAGTTTATATTTGTAGATAAAAGTCGTTGATTCAAACGAATTTTCTCCAACCTCGACAACGTGGCCGATGGAAGCATGCCGCGGCGTGGCGTGGGCGTGGAGCAGCGGCTGTCGGCTGCCTTACTACATCGGCTATGCTTCTCTATCATGTGAAATGTTTGCCGATCTGGGAGGATAAAACTATGTCGGATATTAAATTTTTCTCGATCCGTCTCACTTTCAGTTCTTTGTGCACACGCCTCACCTTGCAATCATTTTTACCACGTTTTCTTCACTCAAGATTCAAGAGAGGCCAAAATTGTTTCTATTTTTTCGACTCTCATCTTTCACCCTTTACTATACGCGTGCCTATTATCTGGTGCAGTTGCCCGGGCATTTTCAAAATTCCTGGAGCCTCTGATACATAGTTGGATACCTTTTCCAATTAAACAGCTTTTTAAAGGATCGGATTACTCTTATATTTTTTCATTTTATTTTAGTTTTTAAAAGAAGGAATTAATACTAATTAATTATTATTCAACAACACGTGCGTGCTGGGAAAGCGAACTTTGAATTTTGCCCCCTTGCGCTGGTTGATTCGTAATTTACTTTGTCGAATTAATTGAACCACCGCACAGTAGATCGAGTCAATGGGAGAGGTCGGATATGGAATATATGACTGAAAATGTATATTTGAATGTTTTTACAGAGCCAACAAACAACTTGTAAAGCATGATTCTTGTTGACAATTTTACGATAGAACCAATAAAACCACTTTATTCAAACTTCTACATTGCGCATTAACAAAGTTGCACCAATTTAAAGTCGCCAGGCCATGCCCGTGGTATCTCTCATTGACGACTCGCTCCACTGTGCGCCGTCGTCTCGTCTCAGAATATGCGTAAATAGTTTTGTAAGTTAGCTAGAAATTAATTACCACACATACCGTAAAACAGTAACAGCCCATAGGCAGGTCCATCCCTCGAGGAGGGGGGGGCTTGGGACCCAATTTTTCTTCTTTATCTCCCCCCCCCCCCCCCCCCCCCCCTCTGGCTGCATCCCAGCTCCGTCCCGTGTCAAGTCCCCTAGCACCCGAGTTCCAGCCTTTGTTTAGCCAATTTCTCAATTAAATGTAGAATTTCTGTTAAATGTGCAGTATATGGCAACTATGTAGGAGTTCAAATTCAAGCAAATTCAGTCTCGAATAAGTATCGACGTAATAGTGGAAGAGGTTGATCGAGCTTCCATAAGGAATGGGATATCGTCCAAAATTGCATAATTTCAGGGTCGATAGAACTCGTCGAGACGCGTTCAAAAATGGCCAGTTTTTAATTTTGGTCTACAGGGAAGGGGGGCTCAAAATTAAAATTTCAAAGTCCCGTAACTTTTGCCCAAATTATTATTTTGACTTGTACTTTACGCGAAAAGATTTCTCTTTAAAAAATCTTCTGATTGATGTGTATGAAAGTCCAATGAAGAAATATTAAACCAATATTTTTCTATTTTTTTAATTTGTTGAACATAAAAAAATTGGTTTTTTGAGTCCAAAAAATACGCGCAACGCACATAGGAGAGTAAAAAACTGTGGCATTAAAAGTCAACGATATGGTCTTTCGAATGGCGCAAACCGCGATCCGGGGAAATGATTTGCTGAGAAGTAATAAGCGCCTAAAGTTGCGCACTTCCAAAACTACGGTGCGCGGTCAGTGCATATATTTTCAACACAGAGAGATCGGTACGCGCCAATATGCACTGACCGCACCGGAATTTCAGAGGTATGCAAATTTAGGTGCTAATATTTTTTGAAAAAATCATTTCCCCGGATCGCGGTTTGCGCCATTCGAAAGACCGTAACGTTGACTTTTCATTCCATAGTTTTTTATTCCCCTACGTTTGTTGCGCGTATTTTTTAGACTTAAAAAACCAATTTTTTTATGTTCAACAAATTGAAAAAAATTGGTTTAATACTTCTTCATTGGGCTTTCATACATATCAATCAGAAGTTCTTTTAAAGAGAAATCTTTTGGTGTAAAGCACAAGTCAAAATAATGATTTGGGCGAAATTTATGGGACTTTGAAATTTTGACTTTGAGCTCCCCTCCTCCCCTTCCCAGTAGACCAAAATTAAAAAAAACTGACCATTTTTGAACGCGCTTCGACGAGTTCAATCGACCCTGAAATTATGAAAAATGTCTGACGATAGCCCATTCCTTATGGGAGCTGGATCAACCTCTTTGTCAATTGTTTAAAACTATTTTTTGGCCTTCCTTTATCAGATCTGACAGAAGTCGGCGATTGTTTTGTTGAAGACCTTATGAGCCAAAAGCCAGATGATGAACGAGAGACCGAATCTGTGATTACATCGTATACAAAATTATACTACCGAAGAGGCTTTTTTCCCTCCGAAAACGTGGGCCAAATCTAGTATTTCCGATAGTGATCGCACCATCACAGATATACTTGCGAGGCCTTTCACTCGAAAATTAAAAGTTTTTTTTCTTAGGCCCATCCTAATGTTTTTCTTTTAAAGAATGCGTTGATTGGCGGACAGGGCAAAACGTACAGTAAACTTCGAAGTCTCCATTAATATCAAGACAAAAATGCACAAAAACCACGCAGAAAGAAGAAGAAATGGAAAATTTCGTGCGAGATTGCTCTTTAAAATGTATCGGGCGTCTTCATAGTGTTTAAAAAAAAAAAAAAAAAAAAAAAAAAAAAAATTCAAGTTCCTATCCATTAGATAAATCTTATTGTTAGATAATTCCTGTTACGAGTTTAGTTTTATTAATTTGAGGCGAGCTATTTCGGCTCTAAAAGTAAAACAAATAATGTTTAATTTTACAATATTGACGCGATTGCCGTTCCTCCTCTAGAGAATATACTCCAGAAATGTCATCTATAAAGATCATCCAAATAACATCCAGATAAATTTCTGTTTTTCACCATTCGTTACGATTTCTTTGCTGCTTATTTTGATGCGATGATGTCAAACTTTTTTTGTGTGCAGATTTATGTATTTTTATACCCGTTCCTGCGGGACAAAATTCGGATTCCCCCCCCCCCCTTCTTTACCCCTTTTTTGGCCGAGAGGGGGGAGACGATTGTCCTTCCCCTGCTGTATCAGCCAATGTAACTACCGTACACGGTATGTAAGTTCACGAGTATGCATTTTATGAATTCTTTTTAATACAATGGGTCTGTTGCAAACTTTTGCTACAGCGCTATAGAGTGTGCAATCTAATGTAAAATCGCCTGAAAAGTCCAATGATGGCATCAGAAAGCAATGAAATTCAACAATAAACTCACAAAATGCGTTTAATGAAATCCAAGATGGCGGCAAAATATCGAGCAATCTGTATGCATGTACCACGAACATCCAAGGATAGCCAACCTCACAATATCCATCACAACCAATCACAACGTAAATAAACACATAACCTCTACCTGCAGTGAGGTTGTCAAAGTTGGCAATCCTTGGATGATCACGGTATACATACATTCAGATTCCTCGATATTTTGCCACCATCTTGGATTTCGATAAACGCCTCTTGTGAGTTTAATATTGTATTTATTGACTTTATGATGCCACCAATGGACTTTTCAGGCGATTTTACATTGGAGTAAACACTTTTTATCGCTGTAGCAAAAGTTTGCAACAGACCCACACTGAGAAAAAACCCGTGATCGTCGCTACCGAACTTCGACAGTGGCTACCGAAATCTATGGAGTATATGGCACCCTACTAACTTCGACAGACACTACCGAGTGGTAGTGATCACCACGACCGAAGTTCTTGATAGGCTTTACCGTAGGTATGGGAGCCACTACCGAACCCATGAGAGCCACTACCGAAACCATGGGAGCCACTAACGAACCCATGAGAGCCACTACCGAACCCATGAGAGCCACTACCGAACCCATGAGAGCCACTACCGAACCCATGAGAGCCACTACCGAATCCATGAGAGCCACTACCGAACCTATGGGAGCCACGACCGAACCTATGGGAGCCACTACCGAACTCATGCCCAGATAAAAAAGAAATATTTTAAAATTATTTTTCTTTCATCTACTCTTGAGTTTCTTCCTCCCCACCTGTGGCTTTATCAGTTATCCATCCTCTGATACCAATTTGACAGATTATATACCCTGTCTGTAAGATACCTCCTAATGCGTATTAGTCCAGTCAAATGGTAGTTTCACCTGGAAAAAAATTGGTGGAAAGCGGGAGTTGACGTTTTTCGGTACAGTTAGGTGTCCTTTTTAACATACTGATTTTTCACCCCTGTGAGGCCTGTGCTAAAGCCGCCATCTTGAAAATAAGAAGCCTAAAAACGGTTTTTTGCCAATATCTCGATTTCTATGCATTTTACGAGAAAAATACTTCAGTACTAAAATGTTGTACGCTAAATTTCCCACAAAAAAGATTCTATACACTTTTTACGTACAGCGCATAGTTTAGGAGCTAGGAGCGTCAGTAGATTTACCCTTTTTTCGGTACCCCCGCGCGAGCTGCGAAACGCGCCCTAGGCACTCGGTGCATCACACCGCGCTTGTCTCCTCTCTATCTCAACGCACCGCATGCTTTATTTAGGGAAGAGGGGGTAACATTGGCACCCCAGGGTGTCCCTAAAGTACCCTCTAGTGCCCCCCTGAGTCCCCTCCCCTCCGTTGAGAGTTAAAACAGCCTATGTGCGCACGGGAATTGAGGGGTCCATTTTCCCACTTTTTTACCCGATTTTCGACGAAACTTTTTGCTTTCCCGCTTAAGATACGAAATTTTATGCCGAATTCCAAATTGTAGACCAACTAAGTTACCCCCTTCCCCTTCCTCCCACCCACGTTCCTTCCCCAAACACCCCCCTCTCCCCATAATTGCCGCGTTATCATCGTTTTGATAGCGGTTATAGAAAGAATTGGAACCGTTTTGTTTTGTTTGTGTTTTTTCCCCTTTGGAATTTTTTTCCCCCTTAGCATAGCGGCAAATATAATGACAAAGTTATGCAGTTCCTCTTTTTGAGCAAGATATATGTTACTGCGTAGATACTGAGGGATGGAGGGGGATCAACTTTATTTATCAAACATTTCTTTTAAGTTTAGAATATATAAAGAATTTTCTGTGAGAAAAACTCTCTTCAAATATTATATAATTAAACTCAGAACTGTCTGAATGTTTTTGATCTTAATTTAAACACGATCGAAAGTCAAAATGTTTACAATATCAAGTATCAAGAGCCGTTTGATTTGTATTTGGCGCGTATTTTATTTTCTTTCCTAGTTGTGTAAATGATGCATAATTTTATACATTGGCGGCTCCTGACATTCGGCAACCGTGTCGTTAGCCATTTGAATCTATGTAAAAGAATCGATTTCTCTGGGATGCAAAACGATTATTTTACGTAGGTTCAAATGGAGCGACTCTGTTACTGCCTCATGGCACGAGCCGTCACTGATTTTTTGTTTAATGAGATTGATTTTCTTACCAGACTTGCCCTCATTTAGGACTATACACTGAGAAAAATTTCTTGTTGCCGTAACCGGACGTCCTTTCAATACTTACTTAATCAGAATTCCTATTATTTTAACAAGGAATTCCTTTTATTTCAACAGGAACCCCTGTTACTACACCAGGAATTCTGGTCAAGTAACAGGAAATCCTTTTGAAATAATAGTGGTTTCTGTTGGAACAGCAGGAATTCCAGTTAAATATAAGTATTAAACAGACGTCCGGATGAATTAACAGGAAAATTTTTCTCGTTGTATTATTCTTGTTCCAATAAAGAAACTGCATTTATAAAATTGTCCATGCAACGATGTAAAGATCATAGCATAAGCATAATACTACTTTACACTTTGACCTACATGTGTTTAAATGTAAAACGAAGATATTTCTACCCAATAATGCATAATTTTTTAATGTTACTTGAAAACAACCGTGCAAAGTATACATTCAGAACTTTTCGCCATTTTTGTAAACTTATCATTATTCTTTAATAAACTATACCATCCCCGTTTCATAAATGTCAAGAGATACAGTTTTTGTAATAAAGCTAGACACATTTCTGCATGTTGACATTTATGAAGGGGGGTTGGTATAATTTATTAAAGACAAATACAAATCAAACGGCTCTTGATACTTGATATTGTAAACATTTTGACTTTCGATCGTGTTTAAATTAAGATCAAAAACATTCAGACAGTTCTGAGTTTAATTATATAATATTTGAAGAGAGTTTTTCTCACAGAAAATTCTTTATATATTCTAAACTTAAAAGAAATGTTTGATAAATAAAGTTGATCCCCCTCCATCCCTCAGTATCTACGCAGTAACATATATCTTGCTCAAAAAGAGGAACTGCATAACTTTGTCATTATATTTGCCTCTATGCTAAGGGGGAAAAAAAAATTCCAAAGGGGAAAAAACACAAACAAAACAAAACGGTTCCAATTCTTTCTATAACCGCTATCAAAACGATGATAACGCGGCAATTATGGGGAGAGGGGGGTGTTTTGGGAAGGAACGTGGGTGGGAGGAAGGGGGGGGGTAACTTAGTTGGTCTACAATTTGGAATTCGGCATGAAATTTCATATCTTAAGCGGGAAAGCAAAAAGTTTCGTCGAAAATCGGGTAAAAAAGTGGGAAAATGGACCCCTCAATTCCCGTGCGCACATAGGCTGTTTTAACTCTCAACGGAGGGGAGGGGACTCAGGGGGGCACTAGAGGGTACTTTAGGGACACCCTGGGGTGCCAATGTTACCCCCTCTTCCCTAAATAAAGCATGCGGTGCGTTGAGATAGAGAGGAGACAAGCGCGGTGTGATGCACCGAGTGCCTAGGGCGCGTTTCGCAGCTCGCGCGGGGGTACCGAAAAAAGGGTAAATCTACTGACGCTCCTAGCTCCTAAACTATGCGCTGTACGTAAAAAGTGTATAGAATCTTTTTTGTGGGAAATTTAGCGTACAACATTTTAGTACTGAAGTATTTTTCTCGTAAAATGCATAGAAATCGAGATATTGGCAAAAAACCGTTTTTAGGCTTCTTATTTTCAAGATGGCGGCTTTAGCACAGGCCTCACAGGGGTGAAAAATCAGTATGTTAAAAAGGACACCTAACTGTACCGAAAAACGTCAACTCCCGCTTTCCACCATTTTTTTCCAGGTGAAGCCATTATTTTCGACCATTTGACTGGACTATATGAACGCATTTGAAATTACTTCCACTGACAATCACGAGCGCCCCTCCCCCCTCCTGACACAGCGGATCACAATCTCCACTCATTGCCTTACAGTTCTCCATTTGAGACATTGAACGCAGCTGATCATAATGATAAAGTCCTCCGATCTTCCCTTGGACGATGTTGCTTCTATGTGACACCGTCGCGCTGACAAGGAGGAAGAATAGTTTGTATATATACCAATCAGATTTGAAAGTTTGATCTCTACTTTTAGGTGATCTTCAAAGTACAGTAGCTTCTAGAGTTATCATTATTTTTTTTTCTTTTTTGTAGTACCATGTGGGAGGCACTTAGGAAAATCATTTTGTTTCATTAAACTTTACAAAAAACCAGTTTTGAGCCTTAGAGAGGTGTCCGAAAATGAGAGGTTCTCGCTCGTTGCGGCGTTCGGCTCGGCTCTCGGCTCGTGACTCGCACTACGGCTGAGACGCATCAATAGATACTCATGAATACGGAGCTCTTAATTGCCTTAATGTTATCGGATTTCTTTGAGTGATACATGCTTTCCTAGTAATTTTGGTACGCTGATTTCATATCTGGCCTTCTTTTTTGCCTAAAACACTTATTTCTTCGAATTTAATATTTAATATTTTCGGTGACGCTCAATTGTAATGTATCAAATTTCTTTGAATGAAACATGTTTCCCGCATAATTTTCGTTCACTGTTTCGTTCAATCTGTATTTCTTTTTTCTGCGATTGTTGTCTTGTTGGAATTGATTTAAGGTATGTACATGACTACATGCGTTTCGAAGGAGACATTGCTAAAATGATTCCGTAAGATAGAAAAAAATTACCTGACTAGTTAATACTTCATTTTGTCTCAAATAATATATGCTCTGGCTCCTTGTAAAAGTAAAAAAATAAAAGTGCATGGCATACTGTTGAACCAAAAGAGTTAAATAGTAAACCCCCCCCCCCCCCCCAAGTTGGTCACGAAACGAAAACTTAATTTCACTGAAAACACGAGCCAAATAGGGTGGCATATTTGAGACAACGATTATGTTCAACCTCCATTAATTTAATGTCTTTTAACAGATTCGCGAAGAAACGACAGTTCAGAAACGAAACGCACGCCTTATACTCGTCTGAAAAAATAACGGTCAAATGTTGCTATCGAAAATTACGATACAGGGTAATTTTCAAAGATGTTATATACTATATAGATACCGAATGCCTAGGGAACAAACGGTCCCGAATCCTGTAAGTATGCAACCTGTGTTGCGCATAGGCAAACATTCCCATAGGCAAAGCGTAGAGGTGGTTCGAGTTTCGTGAAATATTAATAAGATAAACCGTCCGGTGGTGCTTTTAAAGTTATCAAGGGCTCTTTTTGGAGAAAAGCATCGTATTCCAACAGTTAAACGTTTAATTTAAAGCAAAATTGATCAATTTATTACAGTTTGAAAAATGTTATATAGGTTATGTGGCTCATGTTTGTTTACACAGTTTTTTTGCACTTGATTACAGCCAAAGATATTATTTATTATATGATTATTTTATATGTATGTAGTATTTGATATCTTTGACTACAGCTTCTTACACTCTCACTGAAGATTACTGTGTCAATGTGTCTCTCTTTGTGGTCTTGGTAAGTCCATCGTCTTATTATTAGTTTTAATTATCATGCTTCAGCTATTTGCCGCTGATAGAGGCAGGGCTTAGATTTTGATAATTCTGAGTTTGGAGGGGAGCTTGCAGGTGTTAATTTACTCTAAAACAAATGATGGAGCGATGATCATGAGCTCGTTGCTCCTTATTACCTTTTCTTTCTGATTTGTCAACCCTAAACCGAACTATGTATTGACATATTGTCCCCGTGGTCTTCGTCCTAGGTGGGTGGGAATTTAAGTTTAAGGTTTGTGAGAGGCTTAAACCTTGCTCAGGTTTTTACTGCCCAGGGACCAAATAATGTTAGGTCCCGAGCATTGAATTGCGTGCATCTTGCGTGCGGTTTCGACCAATCAGAGAGCTTACGCACGGTCATGTGACCGTGCGTAAGTTACGCTCGGGACCGAACATTATTTGGTCCCTGTACCTAGTTTAAAGGACTGACAAGCTAGTGTAATATTTAGTCTTCTGGGAACTAACAAGCTAGTATAGTATTTGGTCCTCTGTAGAAGCTACTTGTCTATAATGAGCCATCTCATTTTCACGTATCCTGATCGATGGATGTGTTTTGTTCTTTTTGTGGCTTAAATTGGTCCAAGCTCCTAAAATCTTTCAGCCAAGGCCTCACTTTCCCCAAGACAATACAGTGATGAAAGAGAAGAAGGATTAATGATCGCTTAAATCAGCAGACCGCAGATTAAATAAAATATTCTTAGAAGGAGAAACAGTTCTCTCCAGTACCTTCATATTCCGACACCGTTACTCTCATTCAATTTTTTTCTAGTTATAGGATGAAGTAAATATGCCCGTTTGTTGTGTCACCGGCTGCTCCAGCCGGTCTTTCTCAAAAAGTAAGGACCAGCTAGAGGTCGAGAAATCTGTGGGGCGGATTTCTTTTCACAGGTATTAATCTTGCAATATTTCATTGATTAGTTTGTAATCTTCCAGGTATTAATCTTGCAATATGAATTATGTCGCAACACATACCCATCAGGTTGATATCCTTTGAGGCGGATCCTTAGGGTTTCCTAATGGATAGGACTAATTTCCAGGGCTCGTACTTAATAAAATATTAGTATTTTGTCGAAGTATGAGCTCTTGTCTTGTTTACTATGTAAAGTGATTGATGGTTAGAGGCTGTTTCCAATAGCTTCGGTTCTGACAGATCTTTCTTTACATGCACGGCAGGATGATTTCAAGTCTTCAGTTGCGCTTTAATGTTAATATTTACCAACTATGATAGTTAATCGAGTCTATTTTGTGGCAAAAATTTCTAGTGATTCATGCAGTGAGCAGCGTCAACGTTTTCACGCATGTAAACAAAGAGCTGTTAGAACGGAAGTTATGTGACATGGCCTGAAAAAGCACATGGAGCTCAAAGTAAGCTATTTAATTGAAAACATCAAGAGAAATTTGATTGACGTTATTCATGTAAGCTCAGCAGAGCAACAGGCACATATTTTAACAAAGGGTCTTGCAACTATTAATTTTCAATGTCTAATTGGTCATATGGGTCTAGGGTATTTTATTGTTTTTTTTGCTTTTATACAAACGTAAACATTAAGGGAGGGTGCAAATAATCACGTTTGAGAGCGCCGTCATGTTTATTGTTCAGTCTTAAGTTTTCATTAACGTCAATGTGCGTGACAGTGTTCATATACTTTCCTTTGGTTATGTCTGTATATGTACTCCAATCGTTGTTTAATTAATTTGTTCAGTTCAGTTCAGCAACTTGTTACACTCGCTGTGTTTAACTCCATTCATTCACAAGAATGAGGAGATGGAAGAAGTTAATGCCATTCTTATCCTCATGCTCTATGCAGAAATAAATTTATTTTTTCTGTCCACCAGATTTCCACCTGATGCATCTCTTTCAAGGAGATGGGCCAACGTTGTACCTTGCGATAAAATTTTAAATGTATCTAAGGATTTTGTGTGCTCCCTCCATTTCTCCGCCAACTGCCTGGAAAAGCTGGGAGATAGGGTGCATGTGAAGCCAAATGCCATCCCCACAATTTTCCTTATTCAGGGTGAAAGTCAGGTGCGTATTATATGAATGATATTTTGTTTCATCTATTTTTACTCTTTTCTCTATCAATGCTGAGAATCCAAGAGGATACACGTAACTGCTTATTTACGTAAATACTTATTTGAATCTCCGTAGCAGTGTTTTTGGTAGTTTCATATCTCTGACTCTTCTCTGGACAACTCCTCTCTTTTTTAAATTTGCATGCTTGTTAAAAGATCTGACGCATCAATGATATTGTTTGAAGCTTATTGGGCAGTAAAAAGCTCATAACGTTAATAATTCAGGGAAATTTATTGCTTGCGAATGCTTTTTACTCTTTTGTAGTTTCTCATATGTTATCACGTTTCTTCTTTTCTAATATGCCTCTACTTTTATCAAATTTCTAGGACCTCTATCCATTTCCATTTGATCGAACAACCGTCAGACCTAGCCCTAGCGAGAGAAAAAGTAAGAAGAACGAAAAACTCTTAGCCTCTAATGTTGAGCAGTTAAAAAAGAACAGGCTCTCCCAATGTGTCGATCGATTTAGATCAAAATTAAAGAAATCTACTGATGAAAGTGCACCCTTGCTCTCAGGTGCCTCTAGTGTTCCTAACGTAGCGTCTGTTCCTTCTAATCACTTGAATGAAATTCCCAACTCACAATCAGTGCATTTTGACAGTGTTGAAGATGTCAATGACTCTCACAATGCAGATGATCCTGAGGAGCATGTGGTACACGCTTCAGTGGAAGAAGTTCAAACTCCTCGGAAACGGAAGCAGACTTCTGTGTCAGAGGATGTAATAGATGATACTCCGAGAAAAAAGCGATTACGTTCAGCTTTGGCTCAGTGCCATCAGCGGTACAGGGCTGAAATTAAAGAAATCAAGAATAGTTTTGGCCAAAAGTTGAGAAACTTAGGCAGGAAGTTGAAACGCAAGTTGAAAAAAGAGGCCGTCTTGAAAAACGTTATCAATGACTTAACTAAAAAAAATTTATTAAATTCAGAACAGCTGTCAGCTTTAAGCTCTCTCTCTGATATGCAGTTGAAATTTTTGAAGCGCCAAATGGCTAAAAGAACTAAGACACCCCTTCCGAAAGGTTATGATGTTTCCCTCAAGAAATTTGCACTTACCCTGCATTATTACAGCCCAAAAGCGTATAGGTATGTTCGGAGAGCCTTCGACTCAGCCTTACCTGATGTTTCGACCCTGTATCTGTGGTACAGACAGGTCAATGGAGAACCCGGTTTCACCCACGAGTCTTTTGAAATTTTGAAGAAAATGAGTGAAACGTCTGAGGTCGCTATTTATGGATGTCTAATGTTGGATGAAATGTCCATCAGAAGGCGAATTGAATTGGTTGGTCAGAAAATCATGGGATATGTTGATATGGGCACCGGAGTTGACTGCGAAACTGGTGAAGAAGCAAAGGATGCTCTTGTTTTCATGATTGTCGGACTGAATGGATCCTGGAAAATACCGGTTGCTTACTTTTTGACAGCGAGTGTTTCAGGCGAGCAAAAGGCAGGGCTAGTTGAACAATGCCTCTACCTTGCGAATGATTCTGGAGTCATAGTGAAAACATTAACGTGTGATGGTGCTGGTAGCAATAGAACCATGGCTACCAAACTCGGGTGCTCTCTTATCAACATTGATGAAGATAAATTTTGGTTCCCTCACCCTGCCACCAGAGACAAAATTTTCTTTTTTTATGATACGTGCCATATGCTAAAACTTGTCAGGAATCTATTGGCAAGAGACCTAGATTTAAAGGATGGAGAAGGGAATAGAATTGAATGGCGGTTTATCAGAGAACTGCATTCTTTGCAGGAGGCAGAAGGCATGCATCTCGCCAATAAGCTGCGGAAGAAACATATCCTCTTCAAGAATCAAATAATGAAAGTCAAGCTTGCAGCTCAAGTATTGAGCAATTCAGTTGCAGACGCCCTAGAATGTGTCAAAGAGCTGGAAATTCCGGAGTTCGATGGAGTTAGCGGAACCATCATATTCCTTCGTGTAATTAACAATTTGTTTGATGTGTCTAATTCAAAAAGTTTTCGCCAGCGAGGCTTTAAAAAGGCATTATGTGCTAGTAATTTTGAGTTCATCAAAAATTTCCTTAATGAAACTGTTAATTACTTAAAAAACCTAACTATTTCCAATGTTTCCATTTTAAAAACTGATCTAAAAACGGGTATTCTTGGTTTCATTATTTTCTCCAAAAATGTCATCCACCTTTACGAAGAGCTGATCATCAAGGCAGAATCTCCTCTAGACTTCATAATGACCTACAGATGGAGCCAAGATCATCTGGAGATGTTTTTTGGAATTTTAAGAATCAGAGGTTTTTTAAATAATAACCCTTCATCAAGGGAGTTTCGAGCGAGTTATAAGAAAATTTTAGTTCAGACTGAGTTGAGAGCGAGTGCCAACGGCAATTGTATCCCTCTAGAAAATATCCCCATCTTAGGCATGTCTCCGATCAAAACCATTAATGTTACTAGTTCCCGCAGAAGGTGCGTCCAAGAAAATGAGGAAGATGAAGAAAATGAGATGTTGGAAGAAGAGATGGTAAAATCTGGAACAAAAATTATTGAAACTACTGTGTTGTCAGAATTTAATAAAACCGTTTCAACTTATGTAGCTGGTGTTGTTATCCGACTCATACTTAAAACTCTTCAGTGTGAGGAGTGCGCCGAAGTGTTAACAATAGGGCCTGTTAGAGAATATGATACTCTCATCAGAATAAAAAATCATGGCGGATTGATAACACCCTCAGCAGATGTCGTGAAAGTTATCAACTCAGCAGAACAGTTTTTGCAGTCCTCCCTCAGGGAAACCGTCAAAATTAAGAAAAGGAAGAAAGCTAAAGTGACGTTGCGAAGAAGAGATGAGGAAAATGATGTCTACGACGAAATAGATTATGATGATCCGGATGATCCTGGATCTGATGGTTGTGAAAATGATGATGTTATTGTAGAAAAGAAAATCTCTTTTACTCAATCTGTTCCTCAGCTAGTGTCAAAAGTTATGAACTATTTCTTTAATGGTTCCTCATGCAAGCTTTTTCCAGCCCTAGATGATCATTTTTATGACTGTGTGCCTCTCCAAGATCACAAATATCTGCTGGTGAAGACCATCTGTCAGAAGTACATTCGACTTAGAACACATTACATTAGTGAAAATATCAATGATCAGACAGCATCACGTAGGCAAGTTTGGAACAAATTGACCTTATTCCATGGCGGATAATCAGATACCTTCGTTTACTTCATGAGTGTTTTGAATCAACTTTGTTTCAGTCTAATGATGCTGCTCATGGTGTCTTTTCATTTGTTCCCTCAATTTTTTCATGCCATTTACTCAGGTTTTAGATGTAAGTGAGCTCTCATCAAAGTATGAGTTGACGTTTCTCATTGTCTTCTCCTGTTGTTTCAGAGCCCCCTCCAAGCGGTTGTCGTTGGAATCAGGAGTGTGTCCTTTCATCTGCTTTCTTGAACTGCTGGGATTTTCCCTGTCGTTGTCTTTCTGTTGGTTCCTTTTATTTCGTAAGTGCTGATTATCTTTTAATGTGGACGCAAAGTATTTGATAGTACTTACCTATCATAAACCTCAAACGCACTAAGTCTTTTTCATACTGCCCCCAAATTTTCCGTAGCAATAATAGTTTTTTTTTCTCAGCTTCTCATACAATATGCTCTAAAGTTTGATTAAAACGATGAGAATATGAATTTCAACTTATTAATAAAAACATATTTCAAATTGTAAAATATTGCCTGCAAGCTATCTAAAAAGGAGTTGCAGTATTTATTCATTTGAATTTTTTGCTGCAGGATCTGATGAACACAACTTTGCTCACAAGCTGTGCATAAGAGCCGTTGAATTGTGAGTCTAAAAATCTCTACTGCATGGGAGTCACAAATTTTCATTACAGCTGTTTTATCAAGTAATCATTATTTTTCCCAAACTGAAAAGCAAGTGAAAGGAATAAAAGATGAAATTCTTCAAATATGTTCATCCCAACTGTAGCAAGAGTGCGTTTGAGGCTGTTTTGCTCCTCAGCCCAAAATCATGTTTTGTGAGTTACATCTGTTTGGTATCATAATGGAAAAATTCATTACGTAAGAAAGATAAGTGTGAATTCTTCATTCTCCTATTCGTCTCATTCTCAGAATACGTAGTATTGCTCACTCTGAAATTAACTCCTTCTCATTTCTTTGTCGCTTCATCATGTTGGAGGTGCAATCTCATTATTATAAGTTTTACAATTGCGTTGGTTATTTCTGCTCTCTATCATTCTTTTTATTGTTCATCTCTATCCTATTGCCTTGCGTGTTCAAACCCTTTAATTTTCCTTTCTCATGGTAATTAGTTTTGTATCCTATACTTCTAAGTTGGTGCTAACATAGCTTTAAGCTAGTTTTAAGTTAACTGACCGAGCTTGTGTTAAAAGGTTTTGTATCCTATACTTCTAAGTTGGCACTAACAAAGCTTCAAGCTAATTTTAATTTAACGGATCGTGCTCGTACGCCTATAAACTAATAACCTGCCGTTGTGAAATATCCTTGACATTTCTAAGTGTCGTTGGCATGAAGACTGCATTTCATGTTTGTTTTCAACCTAGCTCATTTGAAGTTTTTAAATTTTAAGTCTGTACATACTTTCCATTGGTTCCCTCTATGCTTCATTTTCTACTTCAATTGTGTCATTTCACTCAGCTGCCTTTCCCGCTGAATACTTACTTTTTAATTGGTTTGGCCTCTCCTTCCTCAGCAAGAGTGTGGGTACCTATTTGTTCATTGTGGTATAAACTAATGGGTTTGGTTCTAAGCTTGTTTGTATCCTGCAAATGAAGATTTGTTGTGGTTTTTCATATTTTGTTTTCTCCTCTATCATCGCCTTATCATTGCTTCTCTTTTCCTTTGGTTGACTATGTATAATGTAAAGTGTAAACTCTCAATTCTATGTTTTCAGTCTTTTACATTTTTTCTCTGCTCTTTTGTATTGACTTCTTCTTGTCATTCCATTACTCATAATTTGTAGACAATTTTCCTTTTAGCAGCTTGCTGCTTTAGTGTAACCTTGCTCTTAACTTCTTATTTCATGTAGTCTGTCCCTGAATTGGATGCTGATTAACTGAACTGTTCATCAAATTCTGAACCAGTTCTGCTAGTTTCGTTTATTTATTAATTTTTAAAAATGTCATACATGATGATTACGCATCGCCTTACCTCACATAAGTCAATAATAGCCATCAAAAACAATTTTTTATGAACAGTCATTCTTTAGTCAGTCAGATTCCAACTCTGGTATGCGCAAGATTTGTTTAATGTTTCATGGTTTTATAGTTACTGAGACTGTTGTATGATGTGATGTCAATTCGTCGTCCATCTGATACATAGGCATAAGTCGAATCCAACGTTTCAAAATTTCCAAACTTCTTTTCATTTTTTCAACCATGATTTATCACTCAATTACTTCAATTAATCTTTTTCTGTGATTCCATGACTCATGAAGAACAAAGGAAAAAATATTTTTAATCATTCGTACTTACATGCGACTTGTCCTTTGAAAAATTCGAAATGTGAAAGATGATCACGAAACGTTGGATTCGACTTAAGCCTATGTGTCAGATGTACCACGAATTGTTCTGAGTAGCTTCAAACCTTAGTGGTTTAAAAAATAAGAGAAGCTGAAAGAACCTAAACAGAAGAAAACCTATTCATACAATGAGCATATTTTTTTTCCTGAGTTCTTGCGACTTGGAATTTCGGTATACGCAATAACTGGAACTCTTGCTACTATTCCTCTTTGCTGATTTGAAAACTTCTCACAAAAACTGAATGACTTTACATAATCATCAAATAATCTTATCATCACAAGGTTTGAAGCCTCCGTTGAACTGTTTTTTTTTTTTTTTCTTTTTTTTTGTAGTTTTTGTGCGTCCATCCTAATTTTTTCTTCTTTTCTCTAAGCTCATTTATTTTGTTTTGTAGCTTTTTCCTGTCCCTTTTCTAGCCAAGTTTGCTATTACCTTCTTTGTTTTTGGTGGCTTGTCATTATAATTAACAAATGCTGTATATACAATTTTTTTTGTCACACTCTTTGCAATAATTGTTTTTAATTTATCACCCTAGCACCTACTTTCGTTAAGTTTAAAAATGCAATTGTGCTGTGCATATGAAGCAGGTTGTCTTTCTCAAATCTAGGAGTTGCCCAAATGCTTGGATATAATTGACTCATTTGGATTTGCTTGAGGTTAATCTAGCTTTCAAACAACAGAAATTACCAAACATTAATTCTAAAATCATTCAACATAGGCAGGCAAAAAAAGATTGCAATTGGAGCTGTTCGTAGGTTTCAACAATCTCATTATCAATCCAGAAATTATAATTGAAATTGTGAAGGAAAATTTATCAGCACTCTCTTATTTTCTTTAATCTTCGGTTTAGTTTGAAGTGACAATCCCGTTTCGTTTTCTCCCTTATTTTCTCAATTGGTACTGCCGCAAAACATCTCTGATTGAGTTTCTATTCTGCGTGGCCTTGTTCTTAAAGTTCTATGATCTCCAGCAAATCCAACGCTAAGATATTTGATCCCAAGCGTTGTTGGCATGTATGCAGGAATGTGAGAGTTCCCTAGTTTGATGACAGTACGAACAGTTTATCTCAATCTTTCTTTAAATTTGGAAATGTTCCTTCTGACATGAAGCTCCTCATACCCATTTCCTTTGGGCCGCTAAAATGTAAGTATCGTGTGCACTGCTCCTATAAACTTTGCTCATGCCCCCGGCTTCTGAAATTCAACGATACATTTGTTTTCAGATCATTGAAAGATTACAGCTTAATTTCTACCTAACAAAAATTTCTCTGTAATAATTGCTCTTCTCTACATCCTACGTCTGTTAAGTTCTCACTGTCTAACAGGCATTGGTATTGATATGCCTCTATGCTGTATAAGTTCAATTCCTTTGAGAGATAGGTATAGTCTTTCGACCTTTTTTCTCTCTCTTGTTTGTAGCAGTGTTTTAAACCAGAAAATTGACCTTCTATTTCGTTAGAAGCACAGTTTTTCTCGAACTTCTACCGACTGCACATACCTAGCATAGGCGGAAGGGTTCCCAGCAGAGTCCATAAGCCTTGTTTCGGTGGCGTCTCAGGGCTCTCTACTGGAGAATAATGAAGGGCGCAGTTATAGGAACACTTATAAGCAGCGTGTCTTTCCTCTACTCCAATATTTGATGGACTCACTACTGATAGAAGAATGTTTGCATTTAAACTACTGAAAGTCAGGCCTGTGACAAATCGAAAACTGAGTCAGGCAAGCCTTGACTCATAACAGGTAAATATGGAGCGCAGGCAAGCCTTGACTCATAACTGGTAAATATGGAGCGCAGGCAAAACCCCTTTCCCCTTGCTTACTGGCTCCCTGAAAACAACATCCTCTTGCTTCATTAATGAGTGAGGTGTAAAACTAGAACAGTTAATACAAGTGAACGACTTCCTATCAAATGACTTGATCTGTTTTCCATGACGGCTAATCTATGATCGCAGCATCATTGGAGGAGTCCAGTCTATCAAACCTCTAGAGAGGTAAGTACTACCTTTGAGTATTCACTAAGGTAAGTAATTTTATTGATATCTTAAATAAAAAAAATATATTGTGATACTTGAATAAAAAAAAATATCGTGAATCCTTTCTTAACGACAAGGTTTGCTTGCCTCTTCATCTCTGTTTACGTGCAGTGTAAACAATCACATAACCTAACACACTAATTTCAAACACCAATAAATTGATCATCAAGCGTAAAATTTTATTTTTAAAATTCTGAATTATAATCAGTAACTGCAGCTGCGCGGTGTAAATGTGTGAAACCCAAGATTTTACAGCTTTTTTCTCGGTTAAAGTCACGCACAGTGGACGTCTCCAAGCACTTGTTATAGGAAAGTTTGCCTATGCGCAAAACACGTTGCCTACGTGGCCGGCGCATCTTCCAGTTCGTATACCCCCTAGCAGGTCCATTTTCCCCGCCTAAAGTAGGGCCTCATTCAGTATCCATATAGTATATAACATCTTTGGTAATTTTAGTCTCAATACCGTGGTACACCGGATCGAAGATTCGTGCGTGTCTACGAAGCCGCTTCGGTTCTCTCTGTCGAAGTTGGTGATAGGCAGAGAGTCGTCGAAACTATGGTAGTGGCTGTCGATAAGAGGACGACTTTACCCTAGCATCGGTAGTCTAGAGAGATACCGAGACTCCTCGGTCGTAGGGACCAAAGCTTTGAGAGCCATTTGCAAAAAGTATCGAAATAGTGGTTGGCGCTGCCGTAACTTCGACCGCCATGACCGAAAAAACAGCTATCGAACCCATTGACAGCCACGACCACGGGTTTTTTCTCAGTGCATTAAAATTCTTAATATTTCTGCCTCCTTACAAGTCTGATCTTTTCTAGCGTCCCAAAATGATAGTATATCTAGTCCCAAACTCCCCGCTCCCCCCTCTGAAGTAGTATTTTCTGAAATGTGCGTCGATACACCAGTATAAGTCTCTTGTTTACAGTCTACTGCGGGTATATTCGCAAGTGACTTTAGTATAGCTTTTGACCTTTTCACCATATCGATCAAAATCTATGGAGCTCTTGCCATCGCGCGTCCGTAAAATTAGAGATTCAATTAAAATCGACGCTGCACTTGCACAATGCATATTAACTTACCCCGAGTCAAATTTCGTTCGCGTGAAACCGCATCGCATTCACGGAATACATTTCATAGACCGACACGACCCCTCGGCAATGCAGCTTTCTCGGCTAAAATTGACTTTTTAATGATAAAATACATTTTGTTCCCATCATCGAGAGTGCTGCCGTACACAGCAAAAACACCGTAACTGCTGTGAAATCGTCTCGACACTTTATCGTTTCTGCTGTGTATAGCGGCGACTTGGAGCATTTCATCTCTTTGATCAGCTTTTTCTCTGTCACCCGCTCTCTCGCACGCGCATCGTGGAGCTGAATTGACTATAATAACTTGATTTCGCCCTCTATATATACCAAGAGCGAAATGGTCAGCCAATGAAAATTGAATCTTGGGGGGCTGAAAATATAATTAACTGTAGGTATTTCCTCCGAAATCTAATACTTGGAGCTTCTATTTTCATTATACCACAGAATCTTAGCGCAAATATGGTATCCGGCCTCTGAAGAATCAGATGATTTCTCCTAGCCCCTATCAGCGAGCTACCCTCCTTCAGACCCTTTTGATGGGCGGATGCCGGAATTTATGTATTTCTCTCTCCCTGTTCCCATTTGCAAGCATGATGCGTAAAGAGAAGGATGGAGGGAGAAAAGGGCCGAAGTAAAGGGCAGATGGCCTCCTCTATATACTATCCTTTTCTAACACAGTGGAGAGAAAGACATAATTCTTGGAATCACCCATGCCGCTTTATTTCCTCAACCCCCCTCTAGTCTCAACCACACTCTAACTTGATAGTCCAATCACTAAAAGCTACATCTTTTGTCACTTAAGAAGCCCTTTCAACTGCATTCGGGTGCTTTTTTCTTTACTCTTGAACCAAAACTCACGCAACTTTCATCGTATGAACTAGAGCTAGCTACTCTCTTCACCGTGCTGTCGCCCCCGTGCTGCAACTGGTCTCGCCTCCCACAGTGGGTCGAAGCTTGAAATTTCCCGGACATAAGTTTTTTTTTTTTTTTTTTTTTTTTTTTTTAAAGATTGTATGAGCAATGAAGAGCAAAATAACTTATTAATGAGAGAAATCATTCATACGAGAGTTTAAAATGAGTCACACATGGCAGGCTCGGATCTGGGGGGGGGGGCTTTAGCCTCCCTCCCTTCCCGCCCGTGAGCCAAATTTTTACACTGTCTACGAGGGGATTTTTGAGGAAAGGACATTACCCAAAATGGGCCTTTTTACCCCTGAGAGCGAAATGTGAAATACTTTCAGGGGTGATAGAAGATTAAATCAGCGTTCCGAATCAGGCCTATTTTTTGATTTTAGACGATGGGAAAGGGAGGGAGGGGGGTCCAAAGTCAGACACTTCAAACGCCCATAACTTTTGAAAGAATAAAGATATGATGATGTACTTTGTGCGAAAAGATAGATCTTTTAAAGACCTTTCGATTTATGTGTATGATATTTGCCTAATTTTAATTTTTAATCGATTTATCGAAGTTTTTTTGATTTTTTTGAAATCGGGTTTTCAGTTTTTTTTATCGTGGAAGTTTGGCAACGCACGAATCATCACAAATTGTTTTCAGGATAAAAGTAGACGCAATTTGCTAAAAAATGGTTTAAACCGCATGCTGGGGAAATGCTTTGAAGCGGAGTTATGAGGGTTCAAAGTTGGCGCTTTCGCGAAAAAGGCCGCCCCGAGCGAGGGGCATACTACAGGTGGTTGAAGTTGGTGTTAATTGTTCTTCCCGTCCAAATGACTTGATATTTGGTATACATAGGTATTTTTTGACGCTGAATTCAAATTTTGCATCAGTTTTTCAAAATTTAAAAATCCAAGATGGCTGCCGAGCATTTTTTCGGAAATTTGGTCGGCAGCCATCTTGGATTTTTAAATTTTGAAAAACTGATGCAAAATTTGAATTCAGCGTCAAAAAATACCTATGTACACCAAATATCAAGTCATTTGGACGGGAAGAACAATTAACACCAACTTCTACCACCTGTAGTATGCCCCTCGCTCGGGGCGGCCTTTTTCGCGAAAGCGCCAACTTTGAACCCTCATAACTCCGCTTCAAAGCATTTCCCCAGCATGCGGTTTAAACCATTTTTTAGCAAATTGCGTCTACTTTTATCCTGAAAACAATTTGTGATGATTCGTGCGTTGCCAAACTTCCACGATAAAAAAAACTGAAAACCCGATTTCAAAAAAATCAAAAAAACTTCGATAAATCGATTAAAAATTAAAATTAGGCAAATATCATACACATAAATCGAAAGGTCTTTAAAAGATCTATCTTTTCGCACAAAGTACATCATCATATCTTTATTCTTTCAAAAGTTATGGGCGTTTGAAGTGTCTGACTTTGGACCCCCCTCCCTCCCTTTCCCATCGTCTAAAATCAAAAAATAGGCCTGATTCGGAACGCTGATTTAATCTTCTATCACCCCTGAAAGTATTTCACATTTCGCTCTCAGGGGTAAAAAGGCCCATTTTGGGTAATGTCCTTTTGAACGTTTTGTTGAAAAAGTAGGTTCTAGCTCCCCCTTGGGACCTTACACCCTCTCTTGAATGATTTCTAGATCCATCACTGAAAGATATAGTAACATGCTTTTGGTAATCCATGTTATGATCCACTGTGCATCGCCTCACAGCTCACAGTAGGTATAAATAACTAATTTCGTAGCCAAAACTTATGAAGTAGAAATACCAACAAATAATCATTTGTTATTCAAAAGCTTTTTCAAAAATGTCACATGCACTTGAAACACCTTCAACAAAATGATTTCAGCTGAATACACTAGCTATATCAAAACGTCTAGAATTATAGTCCTGCAGGCTGATTCTGCTCGTTTGGACGAGACGAGACGAGATAGCGAGAATCGACCAATCCCATTGGTTGAAATGGCGTCACGTGACAGATTTGAAGTCATTCAACGGGAGGATCCACGGGATCCGAGTCATTATTTTCAAATTCATGACTCGGATCCCGTGGATCCTCCCGTTGAATGACTTCAAATCTGTCACGTGACACCATTTCAACCAATGGGATTGGTCGATTCTCGCTATCTCGTCTCGTCTCGTCCAAACGAGCAGAATCAGCCTGCTGAGCGATTTAGATGGTAGTTCAAGGTAATATTATAATATGCTGATTTTTGTCCATAAAATTACTAATTTTTGAGATAGGTGCTCTTGTGGTCCGATGAATTTCGCGCAATACTCTCTCTCGTTCCGGTTCTTTGATTCAAGATCCCAATATTCACCCGTTAATTGGGAATCGTAAAAAAGAATGTAGATGTTACAAAGTGTCTTGTTACTCAATTTTCACCTTTTTGGTTTTCAACGTCACGATAGCGTCTCATGCGGTTGACTGTCTTTCTTTGTCTATTCTATTCACCTCAGCTTCCATCGAAGTCATTTCATTATTCCGTATTCCCCTTTTGTTTTTGTTTTCTTTCGAGTTTGTGACTGTGACTTTTGCTCTCTAACGCAATGCATTCATCCATACTATTGTTTTGACTACGGCTGTCTGACAGACGAATGACACGAGATGCATGACTGCTCGTGGAATCTAGCAACAACGTATTTTCTCACATCTTTAGTTCTACATAAATGTAAAATAATCGATTTATACTGAGACGATTTTCCATTCCCTCATTTTTTTTAATCAGATTTTTTTCTTCTTCTATAAGTAAATCACCGCTACCATGGTCAACTGTAGAGATGTCGCATGCAATCCAGGCAACCTTGCATTATGTCCATTTTAACTCTTGAAAAAGGTCAAATTGCTGGGTGTGCTTCTCCCTCGAAGCGATTTTTTACTCGGGTTTGAATTGACGGAATGCAATGTTGTCAGACTGCACGCAACACTAAAATACTGTTCTGCTTCAGTTAGACAAAGACTTAGATCTTGCTTCACCTCTTTTCCTCACTTCCTTTTTTTACTTTTATTTCTCACTGACAACGATTGAGCGAAATGTAGTTTTTAGTTTCGTTCGAGTATTGATAAGGTGCTCGGATTGTAAGAGAATAAGATGGAAGAAAAAATAATAAGCTAACTAAAAGCTAGACAAACTAACGGTCTTGCTGAATCTCTATTTAACACACTTAAATGGTCTCGATAAAAGTAATTGAAAGACTGAGTAAGAAAGAAGGAAAGAAAGAAAGAAAGAAAGAAAGAAAGAAAGAAAGAAAAGAAAGAAAAGAAAGAAAAGAAAGAAAGAAAGAAAAAAACACCTTTCAATCAAAAGTCTCGTTCTCGTTCCCTCTTTTCATACCTCCGTTTTATCTTCCTCCCTTGACTTCTTTGCCGCTAAAAAGTCTGTTAGTGTGAAATAAAACCAGGGCAATAAAATTCGTCAAGAGGTGGTACAGACTTATCATGTTAATTTATTCTGTAGATATAGTCTTATTTGGTAATTTTTTGTTTTTTTCTGGTTTGGATTGTAAGTGAGAGTCTGAGTGCGTCTTATTCTATTTGTTATTTTTGCTAATTTTTTGTTTAGCTCTTTCGATTAAAGACATTTTTCAGGCTTGTGTTTACACGAATTCCTAGACAGTATAGGTACATATAAATATGTAGATTTCTTCATAAATTGTTGTATCATATTACGGCCATCGTTTTAGATTTGTTATTTATATCATTTTATTTTATTCAATTTTTGTCTTTTACTGTCTTTTGTTTTTTTATTTGTTTGGTTTGATTCAATTGTTGTTTATTATTGTTTTGAATTTATTTTAATTTTGTTCAATTTTTATTTCGTTTTGGTTTTATTAATTATTCGATTAAGTTTTTCTTAATTTTTTTTTTTTAAAATTGATTAAATGAAAGTTTTGAGTACTTTTGCCACCGAAAGATGTGGTACATTAGTTTTGACGTAAAATTCGGTGAAAAGAACCATGCGCAGCTTAAAAACTTTCAAAGTACCTACCCTTTAACTCAGCAACTCACTTTAAAGCAGAGGTGGCCATGGCCAACTTCTCGATCGTGAGAGGGTCCAGGGTCGATCACGGTGACCTCCAAAATACTGTTGAAAAAATCCAGAGGTATCGAAATAACCATGACTATTTCATGGCAACAACTCTGAACCAACTAAATGAACGCTCATCACGCGAAGCATAAAAAAATGATTCAAATGAGTTTTTTTACCGTTTTTATTCTGTTAAAGATCGTCTTGGAAAACACCACAGTACGTACTCTGTAAAGTCAGTAGACTTGGGCAAAAGTAAGTCAAAGTCTAAGTAATCAAAAACAACTGAATCATTCAACTAGTCTGGCAATGCAACTAAATTAGTCATTAGTTGCTCTGGTAGACAACTATTGTTATTGTATTAGGTTCGGTGTCTACCTGAGGAACCAACCACTTATTTTTTTGCTTGCCGGACAAATTCTACGATTTAGTTTTGATTTAGTTCTGCCTAGACGCAGGTTTGACAGTCGCGGACAAAAATAATGTCTGACGAATCCTTAGATTTTGGCTTAGGTAATTTAAGCCATCTGCAATGCTCAAGATAATTGAGAGAAGTATCGCTGGTAGCCTAACTCCAGGAATTGTCTGACGCTCAATTTGTCCCCGACAGTACCCTCTGACATTTTCTGCAGACTCATTTCAAGAGCGTGTCAAGTCTAGCCAATTTTCAGTAAGATGAGATGTCGCGTTGCGGTGAGAATCCAGCCCACGCACGCACCAAATACAATATAGCCGTGCGCGGTGCGCGAGTGATTCCGTCCTCTCTGTCTTCAAAATATTCTCACTTTCTTCTCCGAAAATATCGGGTGTACTTGCTCATTAGTGTCACCAATGCTGCCGTGTGTTTGGAGAACCTCGCAAAATTCCCCGAACAAAACGATCCGCAAAATATCCTTGATTCGTTGGAAAATCTGGCAGCTCTTATGAATATCACCGAATCAAATATAATCCCTAGAGCTACGCCAACGCAATCTAGATTTAAAAAGAGCTGGTCGCGCAAAGTTTCAAACCCTATTACCTAGTGAAGCATGTATGCAAGCGGTGAATTTCACGCTTTTAACATGTAGCAGCGCTTTTGTTGTGCCTTCAGAATAAACTTGAAATCGGGCCACTAGGGTTTCAATACCTTTTCTTTTTACATTTGAAAAAAAATTGCTCGTAGTATTTTGAGGTTTGGAATCCATTTCAAAATTTGATACTGATTCGAAACGATTTCCCCACTTTTACCAATGCATCAGTTGCAAGGGTCTGAAAGTTAGTTTTTAATGAAGAAAATGGAAGTCCTTGATGAGCAGAAAACTAAGGTTCTTTTGGATTCTTTTCCCCTCCAAGTGTCCCGGTTTTGGAGATACACTCGTGTAAAGTTGCACAAAAGTGCTGTCACCCCATACCGCGGAAAATCGGAATCCCCATTAAAATCAATGGCTTTTGGGCTAAAATGTCATCTCCGAAACTATAAAACTTGGTTAGAAACGAAAGAGCTCACCGAGTAATTTTATTTGGTTAAAAAAAAAAACAAAAAACAAAAAAACAAAGAGCTTGATTCAAAATGGGGGTTTTTCTCCCCCCCCCACCGATTTTCTTGAAACTTTGTATTTTGATAGTAATGGATAAAAATAGTCTTTTTTTTCAAAAAAAATTTTTTCCCAAAAAATAATTAGGGGGGAGTTACAGTGTTGCAAAGTCGCACCTTTCAAAAATTCATAACTTTCGCGTAAATCATCCAATTGAAACGCGGTTTTCACCAAAAGATGCGGATTGTAAAGCACTTTAATGCCATTTAAACGAAATTCAATTTCAATAATTTTTGACTTAGTTATCGTCATTTTTGTGATTTTTAAGCCACTCAAAATCTACTTAAAGTGAAATAAAAACAATGGTATTTTTTGATTTTGACCGGGTCAAAATATGTTATTCCTCTTTAAATTCTGCGTAAAATGAGCCCAAGCAGAATGCAGGGCAATTTTTTGTTCCGGAGTTATGCATTTTTTAGTAAGCGAAAAACGAGTTTTTTAGGGTGCCCATGAGCGTTCGAGAGAGAGGCTCAAGTCAAATAAATGGAAACGGTATTTTTTGATTTTGATCAAATTAAAATATGTTATTCCTATTTAAATTCTGCGTAAAATGAGCCCAAGCAGAATGTGGGGCGATTTTTGTTGCGGAGCTATGCGCGTTTTAGTAAACGAAAGTCGAGCGTTCTATGGAGAGGCTCAAAGACGTGGGTAGCCCGCCCTAACGGCACATTTCGAGGTTGAAACCGGATTCAATTCGGTTTGGCAAACCAGTCAACCGATTTCAATCCAGTTTTGCAATCCGGTTTCAAACCAGATTAACACAAGCTGGATTTAAGCCGGATTATAGACAGTTTGAAATGGCTTACATGTCCGGAAAAAAAATTGACTAACTAGATTTGACTAGGATTCTGGCTATCTTCGCCACGCATCATAGACCCCTATTCAAACTGGTTCAGAAACGTTTTTCAACTTGTTTCAAAAATGGGGTTCAATCGAGGTTATTCCCAATTTTAAACCACCGATTCCGAACCGGATTCAAACGAGATTATCAAAGCAGGGTTGAATGCGAATTATAGATAGTTTGAAATGGCTTACATGTCCGCACTAAAAACAGAACAGCCGGATTTAACCCGAAATCAAACCGATTTTGAAGAGGATTTTATACCCTACTTTCAGCTGATTTAAAGATGTTTTCAAACTTGTTTCATCATTTGGGTTCAACATGGGTATATCTCGGATCAAGAACTAAGCTTCGTCCCCATCCGGTTTTATAACTGGTTACTCAAGCCGGATTGAATGCAACGTGCAGCTAAGCGACTTGAATAATTCACAAGACCGTATCTGAACTTGAATAACCAGATTGAATCCAGATGGCAGCCAAGTTCTTTATGAACTGTACTAGACCCAACTTCAAACTGATAGAAAGTTACAGACTCAACCTTGAGTTAAGGCTTAGGTTAGACTCGCTAAACCAATTTTCAGGCACTCTACGTGGGCCTAGGGTGAATTCATTACCAAAAAGTATTGATGGAGATGTCCCAACAGTATCAAGTTTCAGTGGAGAGGTCGTTCGCAGCTCGGGCCCAAGTAAACGCGAGTAACGTTTCGCAAAAATATGGTGGAGCACTCTCTCGGCGGAAGCCGCGAACTAAGTTAACTCCGCTTCCCTATCCGGTTTCAAGCCAGGTTATTCAATCTAGATTGAATGCGAATTGTAGACGATTTGAAATGGCTTACATGTCCGCACCAAAAATTGGATAGCTAGATTTCACCTTGATTCAAACTGATTTCATGGAGGGTTATAAACCCTACTTCAAACTAATTTAAAACTATATTCAAACTTGTTTTATCAATTGGGTTTAACACGGGTTTAAACGGATCAAGAACTCTACTTTCAAATCCGGTTTCAAAACAGTTATTTGAACCGGATTGAATGCGAATTGTAGATGGCTTGAAATGGCTTACATGTCCGCAAAAAAAATTGACGAACGTGATCCGACCCAAACTCAAACCGTCTTTACAGCGGGTTGAATCCGACTTGAATTCGGTTCACAAGGCTGGCATGAAGTTGGATCGGATTCCATTTCTATTAGGATGTAGTATGCGGAATTTGTCTTATATGGAGCTTTTGAACCTGACGTCTATCCGATTGATTAGCTAGGTTTGATCCTTGTTGGAAACAGATTCCTATCGGTTGCAAGTACTTCGACTAATTCGGTTTCAATCGAGTTTCAAGACGAAGCACTAAACTGGCCAACCGACTGGACGATTAAGAAATCGGCTGAAAGCTCACTTGAAACTAGGTTGATGAAGCTTCTTGTAGCAAGTTTGAAACCGTTTTGAAGTCCTTTTTTTATGAGTTCCTAAATCCATCTTGAACTATGTTCAGAGAACTTGCTTGAAACCGGTTCGGATCCAATTTGCGGCAGGGTCCAGTATGCAGTTGGAATCGGATTTAAATTCGTTTCCGATCCGTCTTTCACGAAGCTTGTACACCTGGTGATTATCCGACTGTCAATCTAGGTTTGATACGGATTGAAAACGGGTTCTCATAGGTTTGAGGAGTCCGTGTTTATCCTTGTTCAATCCGATTCCAATCCGGATATCGGAGCTGATCATCCCCGTGCCGCATGTAAACCAGTCTTGAAATCGGATTAAAATCAGATTGGCAATCGTCGGTTTGTCAATCCTTCGAGTAGCTGGATTGAAACTAAACCTGGATTGAGTGTGCCGTTAGGGCGGGTAGCCTCAACCACTCGACTTTCGTTTACTAAAACGCGCATAGCTCCGCAGCAAAAAATCGCCCCACATTCTGCTTGGGCTCATTTTACGCAGAATTTAAGTAGAAATAACATATTTTAATTTGATCAAAATCAAAAAATACCGTTTCCATTTATTTGACTTGAGCCTCTCTCTCGAACGCTCATGGGCACCCTAAAAAACTCGTTTTTCGCTTACTAAAAAATGCATAACTCCGGAACAAAAAATCGCCCTGCATTCTGCTTGGGCTCATTTTACGCAGAATTTAAAGAGAAACAACATATTGCAACCCGGTCAAAATCAAAAAATACCATTTTTTTTTATTTCACTTTAAGTAGATTTTGAGTGGCCTAAAAATCACAAAAATGACGATAACTAAGTCAAAAATTATTGAAATTGAATTTCGTTTAAATGGCATGAAAGTGCTTTACAATCCGCATCTTTTGGTGAAAACCGCGTTTCAATTGGATGATTTACGCGAAAGTTATGAATTTTTGAAAGGTGCGACTTTGCAACACTGTAACTCCCCCCTAATTATTTTTGGAAAAATTTTATTTGAAAAAAAAAGACTACTTTTATCAAGTACTATCAAAATACAAAGTTTCAAGAAAATCGGTGGGGGGGGAGAAAAACCCCCATTTTGAATCAAGCTCTTTAAATTCTTGCAACAGGCAACTGTCCCATTTTTTGTCTAAGTTGTCGAAAAACGAGAGTTCGAGCTTGGATTTAAATTTTAAGGGAGTAAAAGGAAACCCTTCAGAATCAGTGCCTCTGTATATGTGATCTAGCCAAGTCAACTTTTGTAAGTAATTTATAATTTCAAACTTCGAGTCATAATGAGGAAGGTGTCAAGACCGGCGCATTTTCGGGCACAGCCCTATTCTGCCTCAATCGATGCTCACTCACGAGCGGTTTGTTTGTCTCTGTTTTCAGGTCAATCTATTCTGAGATTAAATACAATTATAGGGCCGAAAAGGTAGAATTAAACTCGGGTTGCCCCGGTGGATAATGAGTTTTTAGTGCTTCGTGAGCGGCGCAGCCGCAGTTGAGATGAAGAGGCAAAGAGGTGTTGAGGTTATTCATCCAGTGCATGAGCAAAGAGCCTTACAACCAATAAAGATATTATTTGTTTGGATCCAAGTTTGATCGTTCCGTCATCACTGTAAATCTCCAGACCTAAAGCTTTTTGCCGTCCAGAAAGTTTACTTGGCCGCGAGTGATAACCTTGAATTTTAAATTATAAACCTTTGGCCTGAAATTTTGAAAATGTTGCTGATTAGGGACACCCTGAAGTACCTACTATCACAGAATACTCTAATCAAAACGGAAACTCCCATAAGAGCCAATGGAAACAAGATTTGGAATTTACTGGCACAAACTGGCAACGGTGCCTACTCACTTCTCAAGATGGCGGACATGCTTTTTCAGGCTATACAACCAATCACAACTCGGCCAGTTGTCGAAGATTGCCGAAGATGCTCACTTTCGAACATGGCGGCCCGAAGTAAAGAATGTTTCAAAATGAATTAGAGTTTCCGTTCTGATTGGAGTATTCTGTGCTACTATAGCTGGGACAAACATTATTGATCAGGGTATGTAATACACGACGCACAACATACCATTCAACACATGTATTCGGTGGGTTTACGTGTGCATATACCTTATCCATCAGAGGGCCGATCATTCAATTTTCTCTAAACCGATCGTTAAAAATTTCTACGTGACTATTGGTATAGAATTGTAAGTAAAAACATTGTCCAGTTTTACCATCTACCTACCCAAAAGTAGCTTTGATTTAACTCAAACGTAAATGATAGCCTCATAGTCGAGGTATGGAAAATAGAACGCAATAAATACATGTGTTGAATGGTTCGGTGTGCATTGCGTATTGCATACCCTGATCCAAGATCTTTGATCCCGCTTCTACAATGGACTCCAAAAGAACGTAACCGAATCAAAAGTTTTACTCTTTCATAGCCAGGCGATTTTTGTACAATATTGCGGATCTAACGTGTTTCAAAACCAAGCAAAAGTTTATAATATTTTAATATATTAAGTTTATAAATAAAAAATGTTGCCTTGGAAATCGTGAAAAATACAAGTTTCAGCGTTTGACATTTTTTCCCGGCCTTTCAATCGCGGATAACGAGCATATGCCGCAAAAAAACAATCGCGGATATGGAGGTCGCGGATAACGAGGTATCACTGTTTAGAGGAAGTGATAAAGTAGACAAGAACCTCCCATGATACCTGCGCATAGTGGCGCCGCGTACAATCTGGCAACGTTGTATATAGTCCATTAAAACCCATGAAAAAGATCGAAACATTGGGGGTGCACAGTGCACTCCCTCGAATCGATATTTTACATGGGATCTAATGAACAAAATGCTGCGTTGCCGGATTGCACGCGACGCCACTGCGGCTGCATACCTCCGGCATTGTGATCTTGATGTTACGGCTGTTTTCTGAGTTGATTACTAAATTTTAAAATTGTGAATTTTGTGATTTTCGCTGGTTTCTGTATTATTTTACTTTTCAATTGCTTATAGCAATTAGCAAACGTTTGAAAGAGCCCCATTACTGAGAAAAAAAATAAAAAAAAAAAACTGTTTCAATCAGGGGACTTTCTTTCGCAAGTTATAGTACATCTTCAAATCTGGCATCCCTGGCTCACCGTTGAAACGTGAGTAGCGTCGCGTTGCCTAGGCGCGCGCGAAACATCTGTTGCGGCGTGGCGAGGCGAGGCGTGGCGGTGACTGCAGGGCATATATAGCTTGAGTATAGAGTGTGTGGCAGTGCTCGCGTTGTGTGCGGATATTGAGTCGGGGAATCCCTTCAGTTCCTCCAGCTCCTCTGATTCATCGTCTCCCATTCGTTCCGTCCCGTTCCCTTTGCCCTGCCGGCCTCTCTCCTTTCAACTAATGCCCCTCCACTATCCACGACTCCCCAACCCCCGCACCACTCATCTGCCCCCTTTTCCATACTCGGGGAAACAGTCCTACATATTAACGATCCCTGATTTATCAGGAAACCGAGCCTCTTTCGACCAACCGTCCCTTCTGGCGCGACACAACAAATACTGCGTTGAATGCAAAGGGCTATCGTCTAGAGAGTCTGTTTACACTAGAGTCCCTGTATGAAGAGAGTTAGGACAAGAGGGTGGTCAACCTCTGATTGGTCATGGAGTTTTAGGCTCTACGAAGGCCACTATTGGATGCGTTCTTTCACATTTGTTTACATACCTGGTTTGCAAACGAAGGAGTCCAACGATATTTTACGAATAAAATAGTTAAATGGGTCTGGCTGTTGCATACTTTTCTTAGAGCGAGGAGGGTTGATTCTGGTGTAAAATTGCGAGAAACGTACATTGGAATACGCAGCAAACAGCCTCAAAATCCACTCTTAAACCCACACAAGCTGTTTTAAGGAAAGTCTTAGATGGCGGTCGAAACGGTCGAACCCTACATGAATGCACCACGAACACCAAAAAATGGCCGACGACGGCAATTTATGTTGTTAGTTAGAAATGTAAACAAACGACTCAAGCTTTTCAGAAAAAAATAAGGCTGTGACACAAATTTGGTCAAAATTTGGTTTTAGACCCCACAAATTTTAGGCGCACCGTAGGTACTACGTGCGCCTATTGAAATCGGTCTGCTACTCAATAGAGTATACTACGCCCCTTGTGGTCAAATGGCAAAATGAGCTTTTTTGATGTCGTGATTTTTAGGTTGTTTCCTGTTTTTTTTAATGCCAATTTCATTTGAAAAGTTAATATTTTCCCAATCACGACTGAATTTCGAGTGTGTTGGAAGTAATTAGATGTTCATTGATTCACGTTTTCTTAAAGTTATTCTACTTCAAAAATTTTTACTAACCTCACTTTCTGATTAGTGATGATTTCAAATTGTCCCGGTATTTATTCTAGTTGATCAAGTGAACCAATCATTTGCCGTTCTGAGTGATTGTTTTTTTCATGTAAATGTAATTATTATAATTAATTATAGCGTTTGGTCAAACGCAAAACGGAGAGTCCAAGCAGCAAGACTTTCACTCTCTCAATGCTCAGAATTCTTATTTATCTTTGGTTGAACTGATGACTGTTCAGTGTTCACTTTTAATATTTAAATATTTTTAACGCTAATGATCAGAATTAGAGACTGATTAGGTGTTTTGAGGTTGATCAGTCATGCCTAAAAGTTTCGCACTTAGACTTTTGTAGTAAATTGAGTTTGCGCCTCACAATTAGGTTAAAAGTAAGTTAGCGTCTTTTATGCTGAAATATGAGTCAGCGATCCATTTCTTTCTGAAAATTGTGTTAGCGAGTCAATTTCTTCTGATGGCGCAGAGATTTTCAAGGTATTTTGTTACGATAGTTGGCCTCTCACAACAAAGTCAATCATGATTTAGTCAAAGTAATGGCCTCTCATCATGTCTAATACCATCCATAAGAACATCCTTCCATCATATTTTCATATTTCTTAACCCTCTCTGACTTAGAGAGATTTAGGTAAAAAAATTCTGTGGCGTCTGTCCGTCAGTCCGGTTGTCCGTCACTCCGTACCTAGGCATAACTATTGAACCATTGATCCATTATGCATCCAGATTTTGCACAGTTGTTGCGTTTTAGATTCCCCAGAGGCACTTTTTTTGTTTTTTTGAAATTTTGACTTTTAGGGTAGTTATGGGGAAAAAATGTTTTTCATTAAAATCAATGGTAAAATGGATAAAAATGAATAAAAATGGAATAATTCAAGTTTGGCTCAATCAATTTTGATGAAAGTTAGCAAAAAAAAAATCTATTTTCAGCCTACTATAGAATAAACCACTTATAGTTCCTATATTCATTCCTCAAAACTGATTAAAAATCAAAATAAACGCGCTCGAGCCAAAAAATAGAACTATCGTGAGAAATCAATCTTTAAACTTGGAGTCAATCAATAATGGCTCCATGAATTTTGATAAAACTTTGTACACACTATCTTATCAATAAACTTAAAGATTTTCCTCTCTGTGTCACCAAAAACAACCAATAAAACCATTTCAAGAGGTGATATAGGTGCGATTGAGCAAAAAATTTGGGAATATGAGCAAATAATAATATAATCCTATTATTTGGGATGGTTCAGGTTTGGTTCAATCAATTTGGATGAAAGTTAGCAAAAAAAATCTACATTCAGCCTACTATAAAATAAACCACTCATAGTTACAATATTCAACCCTCAAAACCGTTTAAAAAATCAAAATAGGTGCGCTCGAGCCAAAAAATGGAATTATCGTGAGAAATTAAGTAATCTTAAAACTTGGAGTCAATCAATAATGGCTGGATGAATTTTCATGAAACTTTTTACACACAATCTACTATCAAAGTACTAACAAACTTTCCTCTCTGTGTCACCAAAAACAACCAATAAAACCATTTCAAGAGGTAATATAGGTGCGATTGAGCAAAAAATATGGGAATATGAGCAAATAAAAATATAATCCTATTATTTGGGATGGTTCAGGTTGGGTTCAATCAATTTGGATGAAAGTTAGCAAAAAAAATCTACATTCAGCCTACTATAAATAAACCACTCATAGTTACAATATTCAACCCTCAAAACCGTCTAAAAAATCAAAATAGGTGCGCTCGAGCCAAAAAATGGAATTATCGTGAGAAATTAAGTAATCTTAAAACTTGGAATCAATCAATAATGGCTGGATGAATTTTCATGAAACTTTTTACACACAATCTACTATCAAAGTACTAACATACTTTCCTCTCTTGATCACCATAAACAACCGATTAGACCTTTTCAAGAGGCAATATAGGTGCGATTGAGAAAAAAATATGGGTATATAAGCAAATAAAAACATAATCTTATTATTTCAGATAATTCCTGTTTGGTCCAATGAATTTTGACAAAATCTGGCAAATAAAATCTACAATTAGTTTACAAAAGAAAGTAGCCCTTACAGTTACAATATACAACCCTTAAGAGAGTTAAAAAAATTAAAATAGGGTGTTTGTCCAAAAAAGAGAAAAAATGAAAGTGAGGAATTAATTTTAAACTTGGAGTTAATCATTAATGGGATGGATTTTGACAAAACTTTTCACAAACATAATGTGTTAAAAAAATGCACTAAACACTGCACTGTGTGCACTAAAATATTTTTCTGGTACAGTCCTCATAAAAACCTTAAGACCGTTTCGAGGGGCAATATAGGTACAATCGAGCAAAAATCTTTTGAAACTATAATTGTACCTAAGCAAATATGAAGACAAACATAATGATTGGAATAAGTAATTCAAGTATGACTCAATTAAGTTCGATGAAAATTGCATCAAAACGTTTGCAACCAGCCTAGGCAGAAATTTCTTTCCAATGTATTACTACAATATACAACCTTTAAGTCTAAAGCTGTTTAAAAGCAATATAGGTTTCATCACACCAAAAAAAAAGAATATTCAAGGAAAATTAATTTTATAAAGAAAAGTCAATCAAAAATGGCTGAATGAATTTTGTTGAAATTCTGTTTGCGCAATCTGCGACTTACTTAAGTACATCTTTGGAGGGGGGTTAATCTATTAAACAAAAATATTATTTTGAAGATCCACAGTTTGAAAGAAGAAACCAAACATAGTACTCAATGGAGGAAATGCAAGAATCAGTACATATCGACCTGCTAGGTGTAAAAACTAAGGGAAAAAGAAACTCCCAAAAATAGAACAAAGAGCAAATATAATGAATGCAGCTCAAAGAATAAAAACTTATTGGAATCTGGAATTACTTTAGACCCTGTTATAAGCAACATCAGATTAAGGCTCTCAATTAGCCTTCAAATAACAAAATAGGCAACTACTCCTACAGCTTCTCTACAAAATTACAAACTCTTCGGATTGAAGGCAGAGTTATGTCCGGAGGTGAAAATATTTGAAATTTGGGGGGGGGGGGTTGGGGGTCTCCCCCAGAATTCTTTAGGGGGTTAGGGGGTCTCCTCCAGAATTCTTTAGTGGTGGGAGGGGGGGGGTCTGGGGGTCTCCCTCAAATGGTGTGAGAAAGTGTTCGTAGGGTATTCCCTACAGTTTATTTTTTATCATTTCGAGACTTGATTGACGTATTTCGGCCATTGTGCGCGGATCGAATGCCTGTCACCAGTCGTGGGACGTCATGGGGACATTTAGGAGAAATGTCTTTTGACTCACTGTAACTTCTTCATCTTTTCTTACGTTTTGCCATGGCGTTCTTTGTTTTACTTGGCATCACACTTCACGTTCAAATTTTTTACCGGGCAACCAAAGAACGGTGCCAGCTAATGGAATATGGCAACATTGTTTTTCTCTACTTTAACACATCATGAAAAATAATCGATTCTTGGCGAGGCCAGTCGCCTACCCAAAAATCGATCATTTTACATATAAAATCAATAGAGACAAAAACAGTGTTGCCAAATTGATAGAGCCGTCACTGCCAGTTAACCTGCAGACCAATTTTTGCATGGAAATAATGCCTTCAGTGGACTCCAAGATTACTTTCAAGAAACTGCGAGAAACATTTCCGGTCTCATGAGCATCTTGGAGCTGATCTAAGCTGTTAAGAGCGTTGAGGTCTGACTGGCTGGACTAATAACCAATGACTCGGCATGGTCCGATTTCTTCTTACTACTGATCACTTTTTCATTTCCCTATTTTGCGGGACATACTATATTGTTGACTACCTTTTTACTAAAGGGGGTTCAAAATTGTTTTATGAGTATTTGATTGTTTATTACGTGCGTTTAGTGATGTGCAGTGGGAAATTCGAAGGAATTGTTCTATGATTGTCCGGAGTGGTCCTACCACCCCCCCCCCCCCCCCCCCACTCGCCGCTTTCAGGTTCGAACTTGAACTTTTGCTGTACAACTTTTTTTTTGAGATGGTGGAAAATTCGGAGGGATTGTTCCAAGATTGTCCGTAGTGGTTCTAACCCCCCCCCCCCCCCCACTCATCGCACACAGGTTCGTACCTAATCTTTTGCTGGACAGTTTTTTTTTGAGATGGTGGAATATTCGAAGGGTTTTGTCCTCAGATCGCACGTAGTGGTCCTAACCCCTACTCACTCGCCTCACCCTTGTTTGGACCCGGATTTTTGCTGGACAGATTATTTTTGAGATGATGGAAATGGAATTTGATTTATGAGGGACCAAATTTGCTCAAGGTGCGCCTTCTCTGACACTGTAGTGTCAGAACTATCTGCTTGTTTTTTAACGTTTTTACCCCTCCGGTTATCTTAAGAATTCCGGAGGATGACCCCAATAAATAATGCATTGATGAGAAGGGCATAATAAACTGAGCATTTTGACACAAACCAGAGGTCGATATCTTTTTTCGCATTTGAGTTATCGAATGTCAAAGGTCGATCTACAAACGACGAAAATAGACGAAAAACGGTATCGACCTTCGGCTTTATCTAAGGTGAGGGACTATAGATGTTGGTCTATCGACTTTATAATATGTGGGTTGCCATGTGCTAACAAAGCAATTATACCCTGATTCACAGAAGAAACATTAAAACTTGATCATTAATGTGGTAAACACATGTATTTTAAATGAGGATCTAAAATACCCGGTATTGACAAACTCATAAAAAACTTGATTGGCAGACTAGGGTTCACGCGCCTTTTATGGGTTTATATGTGTGGATTTTAAGACTTCCCGGTGATGCTTTCAATGCGTGATTTCCACGCAATTTTACAATAGAATCAACCCTTTATAACGCTGTAGTAAAAGTATGCAATTGTTGTTGGGTTGTTAGTTTAAATTGTGATGCAACTTAAGAACGCCTACAATTTCCAAAATAATCTTTAAAAGCAGTGAAAGATTACACGCAGTAAAAAACTACGTCACTATAATCTTTGCACCAAAACGCTCAGAAAGTAAACAAATGTGCAAAACCACATCCAATGGCGGCGCCCATGATCTCACTTATCTCAACTCTCTACATACAGCTGTAAGCACGACCAGTTTATCATCAAGTTAACCCTTTTCGATACCATGTCCGTGAATGTGTGTCCATGAATGTGTAACTGTTTCATTTACAGAATTTACTTAGAAACCACGTTGTGTTAGTCGTGTCCTAAGAATTCATTAGATCTCCGAAAGCATAAGAGACGTGGTTTCTGATTGGCCGAAATACATTGTTCAGAATAATTTTGGCCTTATGGAAACGTTGTAATTTATTCGGCCATTTTTATTCTAAACATGTAATACAACATGACAACATTTTGTGATAAAAATTGGACAAAAATGGCCGTATTCAAGTCTCTAGAGTTGATATTACGTTTGTTTGAATATTAAATTGCGACATTTGTTTCTTATATTTGTTTCAAAAAAATATGTACCTATAAATCGTCGTGACTGTGTATTCCCTTTACAAATTTTCTTCAAGTGACTTTAGCGCGGGAAAGTCTCACCCCCCTCCCTTTTATAGATTGTATGTACTTTGTCCACGCGTGAGCAATGTGAGATTTAAAAATTGATGCATCGAAACTTTGCACGTAACGTCATTACTGAATCAGTCTGTTGCGCTTAAAGTTCGTACGGAAGTTACTCTTTAAAATCGACGACGGTTTCGATCGAAACTTGGCTGCGTGACATCGTTCGTGGCTAGGCAGCTGAAAGGACGCACTAGCAATGAGTGAGGGAAGGAGGGGATATATTCACAGAGAGGTACAGTGTACAGGGATTAGACGTTGCTGCCAGATCTGAAGTTGAAAATCACCAGATTCCCCATTAAAGTCAATCAACCTGCTATAACTACATATATCAGAGCTGCCTTTTTGTGCATAATGGGGCAGTTGCAAGGGTCTGAAATGTTATGTTTTTTATAAAGAAAATAAAAGTACTAGATGAGCCGGAGACAAAGGGGTCTTGTTCTTTATTGGAATTCCGCGCAGTGACGTCAACATATATACACGATTTTTTTTGCAACTTTACACGTGTGCACCTCCAAAACTGAGACTCTTAGGAAAAAAACAAAGGCACCATGGTTCTCACCTCATCAAGGACTATCATTTTCTTTTTAAAAAACACGAAATTTCAGAATTTTTCAGAAATTAATTGAATTTTTAAATTCACCGATGATTCCAGGATGAGAAAAGATTATACATAGTTCAGTTTAGTGTAAGACTGTAATGCACAAAAATACCTGCATCTGTACTCTTTTCTCAACTGGTGGAGTCGTAGATGATTTTAAAAATCTTACGGATATTTATTTTTAATAATCCAACGGCAATTGCACCGATTGAAGAGAGATTACAGATGATGAGAGTGTTTTCGTACGTACAGTGCGCTGAATTGAACTCTGTAATCTTTTTCCAACCGGTGAATTTATCGGTGAATTTAAAAATGTCACCCATTTTACGCAAAACGGCAGCTCTACCCTAAAATGAGGCAACGTGGATAGTGCCAGTGGCGGATCAACCGGGGGGGGGGGAAGCGGCGGCCTTTAATTTTGCCTTTTTTCAACAGAAAATAGCGTAACATTTCTTACTGCAACGCTTGAGCACACCACCATGCACTATGATGGTGCGTGAAGGTAAGGTAGGTCAATAATTTAATCTATATAAACGTAGTTCAAATGGCAGCCTACTTTCGACCAGAGGATATAACTTTTAACCTGCACGCCTGCCCCTCAAACACTGTCGAGCTCATGGCTCTCATTTGTGATATCGCGATATGGATGGTTTTTTGCCTCTTAGTTTTTTAACCTTAGGCCAAAACTTGAAATTATTTCAATAAAACTGATTTTGAAGTGGACATATGGACACAGACTTTTAATGCAACCATCCAAGTGAGTCAGGTTTTTTTATCAAGTAACTTCTTCTGAAAAAAAGTCAAATCAATTTTTCTGTCCAGGGTAGCAATTACCAAACACTTTTAAGCGTTTGGAAGTTAACTTAAGTTTTAATTTATTTATTTATTTATTTATTTATTTATTTATTTATTTATTTATTTATTTATTTATGTATTTATTCATTCATTCATTCATTCATTCATTCATTCATTCATTCACTCACTCACTCACTCACTCACTCACTCACTCACTCACTCACTCACTCACTCACTCACTCACTCACTCACACACTCACTCACTCACTCACTCACTCACTCATTTACTTATTTATTTATTTATTTATTTATTTATTTATTTATTTATTTATTTATTTATTTATTTATTTATTTATTTATTTATTTATTTATTTATTTATTTATTTATTTATTTATTTATTTATTTATTTATTTATTTATTTATTTATTTATTTATTTATTTTTTTATTTATTTATTTATTTATTTATTTATTTATTTATTTATTTATTTATTTATTTATTTATTTATTTATTTATTTATTTATTTATTTATTTATTTATTTATTTCTTTATTTATTTATTTATTTATTTATTTATTTATTTATTTATTTATTTATTTATTTATTTATTTATTTATTTATTTATTTATTTATTTATTTATTTATTTATTTATTTATTTATTTATTTATTTATTTATTTATTTATTTATTTATTTATTTATTTATTTATTTATTTATTTATCTATTTATATCTATTTATTTATCAATTTATTAACTATCAACGGGACAATCCCAATTAGTAAACAAAAATAACAAAGAAATTAGCAACTTAACAAATGGCACAGACAAGAAAGATTACATTAGAATACAAAACTTACAAAACAAAAACGTGTTCTTTGACAATTTAAGGTAAACAAAATAAGAGTCAAACAAACCAAGCCCATGTAAAATGTACCTAAGAGATCTTCATCGTGGCTGCCTCCGTGGTGTCTTTAAAATTGCGTTCTAGAGGACTCCTTTATGGTTACAGCTCGTTGGAGCTAGTGAAAAGTAAATCAATTTTTGGATCAATCTGGCAACTGTAGTGTTGGAAGAGGAATATGAGAGGGATATTAAATTGTACAAGTTTGCTGGATAGACGTATTACGCGCAAGCGTGGAAAAGTGGGAAAGTGGCTAACGAAAATTACTACGCCGTTGATCAGGAAGTCAAATTTGATTAGTGAATCGAATCAAGAGTTGTGGGGAAGGGGGTTGTGACGAACGCGAACGAGTGCGTCAACACGCAACAGTCGGTGCATCGATGTACTGCATGGTTGCGTTTCAAGAGTAAGGCGTTTAGATGCGTCTCGGTCGTCACGTCGCGTCATCTCGGTAACCACTTACAGACGTGAAATCGTGATTACTTTGATTCCTCCACCCCCCCCCCCCCCCCCTCCTCACGGATTTGGTTTCCTTGCCTTCTTTAGATCAGAGCTGATGTTTTGCGTATCTTTACCACAACACCGGCTGATAAAAATATTTTTACACAATCCAGTTCAAGAGCGTGAGTATAACTCACGAAATACACAATCTGATCCAAATCTGCCAAATTTGAGTATACAGGGTGTCTCAGACCACCTGGCAAGCTTTTATTGTGGCCAAACTAAGGCAAATATGAAAATTCGGTTAAACACGTGTAACGTATATCGACCCCAAAGAATTTGGGGAAAATATTTTCAGCCCCCCAAAACCACCCCTTGGGGGTTATTTAGGGGGGTGGGTACCCGTATCTCGAAAAAATCAAATGGAAAGGGTATGTTTCAACACTGGAATCTAATCCGGCATAAAAAAAAAAAACTTTTTTATACTTGAGTTTTTTTTCTAAAAACCACCCTTTTTTGAGTTAGGGGTGGTTTTCTAAAAAATTAGGGGTAATCTTTGATTGACCGCTGTGACCCTCCAAATCATTGGATTTGAGAAAACTAAGAAGTTTCTGAAAGAGCAGACCAAGGGCTTTCTTTTGATGTATCACATGCCTATTTTTTGTGAAAAGGGGTACAAGGCCCCCTCACCCCAAAATTTTGGGGCTTTGGGGGGCCCTACGTAAAAATTGTCAAATGTAAAAGTATGCCTTGTGATACATCATTTGAAAGGTCTTTTAGAGACGGACAAAATGATGCAACCAAAATTCGAAAAAATTACCCCGTTTCAAAATGGCGGCCGTTTTAAGATTTGGGGGCTCAAGGGGGGACCTTCAGAAAAATGACCCAAAATTGAGCGATACACAGCTAAAAAGGTCCTAAAAAGAGAAAAATAATGGTTCAAACCACGAGTCAAACCGACTTTTCAATCCAAAGTTACGGCCGATTGAAATTTAGGGGTGCCTTTTTGGGAAACCCAACTACCCCTAAATTTCAATCGCCCGTAACTTTGGATTGAAAAGTCGGTTTGACTCGCGGTTTGAACCATTATTTTTCTCTCTTCAAGACCCTTTTAGCCTTGTATCGTTCAATTTTGGATAATTTTTCTGAAGGTCCCCCCTTGAGCCCCCTAACCTTAAAACGGCCGCCATTTTGGAAGGGGGTGGTTTTTACGATTTTTGGGGGCATCACTTTTTTCGTCTCTGAGAGACCTTTCAAATGATGTATCACAAGGCATACCTTTGCATTTGACAATTTTTACGTAGGGCCCCCCGAAGCCCCAAAATTTTGGGGTGAGGGGGCCTTGTACCCCTTTTCACAAAAAATAGGCATGTGATACATCATAAGAAAGCCCTAGGTTTGCCCTTTCAGAAACTTCTTAGTTTTCTCAAATCCAATGATTTGGAGGGTCACAGCGGCCAATCAAAGATTACCCCTAATTTTTTAGAAAACCACCCCTAACTCAAAAAAGGGTGCTTTTAGAAAAAAAACTTAAGGATAAAAAAGTTTTAATTTTTTATGCCTTATTAGATTCGAATGTCAAAACATACCCTTTCCATTTGATTTTTTCGAGATACGGGTACCCACCCCCCTAAATAACCCCCAAGGGGTGGTTTTGGGGGGCTGAAAATATTTTCCCCGAATTCTTTGGGGTCGATATACGTTACACGTGTGTAACCGAATTTTCATATTTGCCTTAGTTTGGCCACAATAAAAGCTTGCCAGGTGGTCTGAGACACCCTGCATATGGTGCATGTATGAGGCTATAGCCCTCCCCTTTTTTGAAGGAGCGAAGCCAAAACGTTTTGAAAAATAAAATTATTGCAACTGAAAAGCAAAAAAAAGGGTCCTCGATTTTTTCCAGCCCCCCTAGAGCTACATATTTTTTGTAGACTCCACGCGCCCCCATGAATTAAGCAATGTTTCCGTTATTTGAACAATTATTTAATGTTTTAACTGTTTTTTCTTGTTGTTTATTTTGTTTTTTTTTTTTTTTTTTTTGTTTTGTTTTTGTTTTTTGTTTTTTTTGGAAACATTTCACTGATTTATCATTTTTGATTAAAAACTATAATGCTGGCGTCTGTTTCTGAGCTCATGCCGCTGGACTCCAAAACGTCACATGCCTCTTTCATGAATTTGGCAAATGAATTTCACGAAATTAGCAATTTCGCGGATTATGCGTTACAATTCGTAATTTACGTATGTTAGAGGGTTTAAAAATTCAATGCTTATAATATTGATCAATGAAAATATCGCTTTAATTTTCATGCAAAACCACCACTTTCAGTAATTTAAGTTCCATTTTGGTTCAAGGCGTTAATGAACCGATGCGCGACGAGTCCAAGTATAATTAGCCGTCGATGAAACTCCCCCTCGAAAGAACAAGATTTGAGTAAAAAAGGGTATCACTGAAAACTTGTAAACATTTCAAGGAAAGTTCAGGTCCGTGTCTCAGTTTGATTGATATTTATTCAATCTTGAAACTGTTGGGGACTAAACCCCACGCCTTTCGCAGGAAGAGGCTTACTTAAAATCGTCCGTAAAATCGATAGCGACTCGATGTTCATTCAAAAGTTTATCAGCAATCAATCACGTCATTAACGGCAGTCGCTTTTGAGCGCAGAAGCGATCGCTCATAATAAAATTTTATTGGGCGCCAATTCTTGAATGATTCATCGTAAATATAAAACAATGCGACCGGCATGACCATGATCAGATGCGTTTAATCCACTTTAAACGATGCGATAGTTCTATTTTATAGCGGAAGACAGTTCAAAGACTATCTCTGAAACCGTATTTTTAACATCAAAACTGACCGCTTTATCTAGCGTCAATATTTTCCTATGCTCTTCAATTCAAGTCCTCCTCATGCGGTATAAGTACTATAAAATCTGACCAGCTGTAACAATAGCTGGAGTTTGTGAAACTTACTTTTAAGGACACCGTGTACACAACCATGATGGAAATCTCTTATGGACATTTCATATGGACATTTCATATGGACATGATATGGCTCGGTTTGTTTGCCTCTAAGTTTTTACGTTCGATTAAAAGTTTGTTCAAATCCATTTGAAATTGGTTTGAAATGAAGATGAAAGTATTCAGGAGTGTCTATATCTAGACTCTAAAATCAATAAGTAATACTTGATTTTCAAAGGATCTACTGGAAGTAGAAACCGACAACTGACCCAGGACAGATGCGAGCAAAAGTTTCTCTTCTAAATAGTCGTATTAAAACTTTAGATGTGTCCAGATAGCCGCTCTAAAACACTTGCACTTTCATTTAAAACCAGTTTTAATTGGGTTGATTCCAATTTCTGATGTAAGGTTAGAAATCAGAGGCAAACATCTCTTCCAATAAACCTGCCTCACACTAATTTAGGGCTTATAACATGAAATCGCCTCTTTATTAGCTCGTCGCGATAAAATCTGTAATTAAAAATATTCCCTGACGGACAATGAAATTGGATTTATGATGCAATCGCGACCCATTAATGATCCTCTCAAATTGAGTTTTGCACCTCCTTGACAAAGTCATAATCAAACCTTAAAAATTTGAAAACACCATCCTAAGTGCCATGCAGCAAAATGTCTCCCCCCATCTCCTTTACTTCCCCCTTTCAAGAAGTCTTATGATGCAAAAAAACATTTTTCGCTGCACATTTTATAAAGACCTAATTATTTTATGTTTCATTTTTTTAGGGAAAGTTCTAATACCATATCACCGTTATAATTGCTTTGTAAGGGGGTGATCCCCCTTCCCCCCATTCGGCCAAAAGAGGGCAAAAAGCAGAGATAAGCAAGGGGGACAGAAAGAGAGAAAAATATTAAGGGGTCACCGCGGGGAGGGGGAACCCCGCCAATGTATGGCAAAACATTTCAAACTTGTATAAAAGTATTCTTATACCGCAGACGTTGGAAAAATTGAACAATTTTACTTACCATGGTAAATGTGAGTTTTGGCAGTTGTTCTGTTGCAAAATTTTGCTATACGACAAAGTAGAGGATCATTTCCTACATGGTATTGCTTGAAAATAACATTGTTGTTCGAGCTCTTGCTTGATATAAATAATTCCAGATGACCTTATAGCTTAGAATATGAAAGAGAACAAAACAGGATCAAAGCTAAAAATCAATTAAAATAAATTTATAAATTTTTAATTTTTATTTTAATTGATTTTTAGCTTTGATCCTGTTTTATTCTCTTTCATATAGCTTAGAATGGCACCCTCAGTTATGTAGGCTTTGCCTTTGTTTCATCATCGGACGCCCTTGACATTCCTTATCATTGAACGTAAAATAATTGACTGAGATTAAAGCTTGATAGGGAATTGATGTTATGCGCATATGTTTTAATTTTACTAAGTATTGACTTACTAGTGATTGAGTCACTAAAGAATTGAGACTTAAGATTGAGATTAAAATTGAGCTACTGAAGAATTGAGACTAAAGATTGAGATTGATCGAAATAATACATGAACTTTTAAAGTAATTTTAGAAAGGTAGCTTGGAGAAAGGAAGAGAAGAATCTAAGTGCATCCACCTTACACAGGCGTGCAGCAAAGGAAGTATATCCTTAAAACGGGAGTACTTTGGAAAGGTAGCTTGGAGAAAAAAAAGAGAGAGAAATATCAGTGCATCCTTACACAGGCGTGCAGAGGAAGTATACTTAAACAGGCATACTGCGGAAAGGTAGCTTGGAGAAAGAAATTAGAGAGACGAAACAGTCTTCCAGGGCAGATGCTCTAGGAAAAAGTAAGTGATTTCTTACGTGCGCTCGCACAAGTAGGGAATTTCACGCATGCGCAGTGAAAAAAAGATTATGTAACTTGTTTACATGTAATTATAAAGAAATTAGAAAACAACTACTCACTACGCAACTTGTTGACCTTGGAAGAGAGAAGCAAACAAGTGCAGGTGTTCATGTTACGTAATGAGGAGAAAATAAAAGTGGCTTCCTCGCATGTTATGTAACAAAACAAAAGTTGAACTTCGAAAAATAGCGGCGCGAAATTGAAATCACCGAAAAGTTTCAAAATCCACTCAAAAACTCAATAAAAACACAATATTCAAAGCGTGCGGTCAAATGAGTGGGTCACAATCAGAGATTACTAAGCCTTAGAGATATGGCATAACGATTCAAAAGTGTTATTCGACTCCTACGAAGTATGCAATGTGGCATACGCTGGTGACCGTAAACATTGTTACTACTGTTGTTGTTTGAATGAGATTTGACAGCAACGCCTCTAACTAAATTAATAAGATTAATAAAGTGTTTGGGAAGTTTAATGAGCTCTGAGTATATTTTGTACGTGAATCTGAAAATCTAAGTCACTTTAATCATCCCATCGGCCATTAAATGACAAACATTTAGATGCTGCAGAGAATCTAACCTCATTTCCAACAACATGAATAACAACAATGTTTACGGTCACCAGCGTACTGCACGTTGTATCACGGCCATTCTGCAGGCGTTTTTTACGGAGCCCGGCCAACGGTTTTTTAACACGGCGGAGATAGGAAGTGCCATATCTCTTAGGCTTAGTAATCTCTGGTCACAATAGAGGAGTCCTACCTCATTGCGGCTTTTTCCATAACGACTCACTTTTCTCAGCATAGAAAGTTGCAATTAGGTGGGACTTCCCTATTGTGACCCACTCATTTGACTGCCATTTTTCAATTTGGTCAAACGCGTTTATTGAGTGTGTCAGTGGATTCTGATACTTTTCAATGCTTTCAATATACTTTTCAGGCAACTTTATATACGGAGGAATCGATCACCCATAACGCCATAGCAAGTTTGTTACAGACCCATTATTTCACTGAGGTTCGGCAACATTGCCAGGATATCGTCCCACTCGAAGAACTCAATCTCAGTATTGAATCGGCGAGCTGTAATATAAATCTCTCTCCACGTAATCAACAAACTCAAAGACAGACGATAAGCAAATTAAAACACCTACATCGGGTAGTAAAAAAGCTAACTTTGATAGATCTTCGGATGCGTGTACACATGTTTATGATCTCGGAGCTGTGTTGTCTTTCCGCACCTCAAATGAAATGAAAGGGGCCGATTTTTGTCTCCGGTTTGGTTATTTATTATTAGTTGCCAAGAATAAAATTGAAAACTTTCGGAACTTTTGATGAAGGTCAGCACTAGATTTACCGTTTCATGTACAATTAAAGACATTTTTTCATTCATTGATGCATTCACCAATGTGGTGCAATGGATTCTAGTGTAAAAAACTCGAAAAGTAACCATGGTAACACTAAAAACTCACTAAATGCACTTCTAAACTCATAAAACTATTTTAAATGCGCGAGCGTAATGGTGGCATTGGGCACTAATAATTGGAGATTCCTATCTTAATTTCATCACTCTCTCTGTACTGACAAGGAAGATTCATAAAATAATTATAGACACCAGAGTAGTGATACATATTCGAAATGGTACTGTGACACCTGCTGAAACCGGTGTCGTATTGGAAAGTCGTCTCTTATTGGTTACTTTCTGATGACGTTTCTGTATATTATTAGATGGGGATCTCCTATGATTTGTACCCAACGCTGCCATAACGTTTAACGTTTAACGTTTCAAAGCGTTTTATGAGTTTCAGAGTGGATTTTGTAAGTTTTTACTACTACCAACGTTATTTTTGCAGGTTTTTACATTTGAATGGACCATTTAAGCGATTACAGCAAAAGAGTGCAACAATCCCATTGACCAAATAAGGTTACACAGGATTGGCTCAGTTTATGACTGTAATGATCGAGATTAATTCAAGAATATATGCTACTTGCAACTATAGCATTTTCTTAATCAGCGGAATCGCCGTTAAATTAGCAAAATAGTCACTCATTTTTCAAAGCAATGAGGTGATGGAGATTTCGTCAGTTGAGATAAGTTTATGTGACAAGACAAGACAGGGTATTCCCATGCATTATTGTCATGAGTTAAACTGAACTGTGCAGGAATCATCAATAAATGAAATAATTCTATTGAATATAAACAAAGTGGCATCTACGCGGTTAGCACAATGGAGCTGTTGCAAACTTTTGCTACAGGCTTATTAATAGTTGATTATGGGGTAATACCCTGTACAAATAACGATTAGCGCACTAAAGAATCACGAAATCCACTCCTAAACTCACAAAATGCTTTTAAACGCGATACCGTAATGGCGGCCGGGGCCGCGGTTTGCATTGGGTTTCCCTATCTTCAATCAGCGCCATCTACAGGAGGTAGTCTCGCAACACCACACAAGAAGAAGAAGAAGCACACAATTGCCATAAGAAAACCGCGGCCTCGGCCGCCATTGCGGTCTCGCATTTAAAAGCATTTTGTGAGTTTAGGAGTGGATTTCGTGATTTTTTAGTGCGCTAATCGTTATTTTTACAGGGTATTACCCCATAATCAACTATTAATAAGCCTGTAGCAAAAGTTTGCAACAGCTCCATTGACACATCGCGATCTATTTTGGACCGTTTTTAATTTCCTCAGCATTTCAATTGTTGGATCTGAGGACAGTAAAACTGACCCATAAAATCATCGCCTCCATGAAATACATATATGTGTGTATGTGCACAAATGCGTGTATTATTTTATTGAGGGACACGTTTCGCGTTTCCCTGGATTCGATAACCTCAGCGTTGCGTGGGTTTTAGGTCGTTCATACCTAACCAAGAAATGAAAGAGACTACAGAACGAGGGATCGGATGAAGTGACCAAAAAAAAAAAAACTGATCCCGAAATACCTTTTCGAATGATAAAGGCAAAAAAACAGGAAGGATTGGGTGGGAAGGGGTGTCGGAAAAAGAAGCATAAGGAAAAAGACAACGCACAGTAGATCGAGACTTGAATTTTTCCAGACGTGAAAAGTCGACGTATTTTGCTCTAAAACGAATTTGTGTTCCTATTTTCTTGCGAAAACCATGATATTTGACTCGTTTTAAGCATTCACATGAATAATTTGAATAAGTTTTAGTTGTATTGCGCTGTTCATCACAATGAGCTATAACTTTAGAGTGGCACATCAAGGAACGTTCCGCTGGTTCATTGTTGTCACCTAGGGCGCCGCCATCTTGCCGTAAAAATCGATTTTGAGGTTAAGTTTTGTAGGTCGTTTCCGGTCGTTGCGTAAAAAAACTCTGGCATCGCCGGAGACGGCCTGCAAAATTTAACCTCAAACATTGGAATCTGCCGTCCAAATTCCGCTTTTTCCCGGGATTCCTTCTACCCTGTGTGGCACAAGGTGGACCAGCCCGCTGCCACTCTAAAGTTATAGCTCATTGGCTGTTCATTGTTCATAATTTTGATTTTTATTCGTAAAGTTACCCCGAGAAAAATTTCCTGTTACCGTAACAAGACCTCCGTTTACTACTTACCAAACAGGAAATTCCGGTAGCTATACCCGAAATACCTGTAAATTTAACTGGAATGGAGCTGCTGCAAACTTTTGCTACAGGCTTCTTATTAGTTGATTCAGCGGGGAAACCTTGCAAAAATTACGACAGACGCACTGAAAAAAACATGAAATCCACTCCCAAACTCATAGAATGCTTTCAAAAGTGAGATCGTTATGGCGGTGATAGCCACCTTTCTATTGAACATATTGGAGGCCTCATCAGCTCAACGGCTATGAAAATATAGGCAAGGAGTGGAGGTTATGTTGTGTGTTAAGACAAGGTTATAGATTAAAGAGGTATGCTCATCTGACTTCGCGCCACGAAATCAGTAGCGCGCAGTTCAAAATCCAGATCCAAGATGGCCGGAAAAAGCAGAAAACATTGTATACTCTTTCCAGAAAACATCGGGCTATTTTCTGCTTTTCTGGAGAGGGAGCCTGATGTTTTCTGGAAAGAGTATACAATGTTTTCTGCTTTTTCCGGCCATCTTGGATCTGGATTTTGAACTGCGCGCTTCTGATTTCGTGGCGCGAAGTCAGATGAGCATACCTCTTTAATCTATAACCTTGGGGTTAAGTTGTGTTCAACCTTCAACAAGCTATAGCGATAGAGGCGGCCATACATGTTATAAGTCCTATCTTAAGGTGTGACGGCATGGACGATCCAAGGCTGGTTTGTTTGAATCATTTTTTTAAACTTAATCAAAAATTGTAATTAATCCAAAGGAAATTGGTTTTAAACAAAAGTGCAATGTTTTTGAGAGGCTATATTTGGACCCAGAATTCTAATGCAACAATCCAGGTGAGAAAATGTTCCTTTTTTCTGTCATTTGTGCCAGTTTCTTAATCGTGCAAGTCCTTCCAGAAGAAACAGTCATATTGATTTCTGTGCCCAGATAGCCACTCTCAAACACATATGCACTTTTGTTTATAACCAATTTCAAAAATAATTGACATAATTTTTTTTCTTTTTTAATATTTAAAGGTTAAAAAAAGTGAGGCAAACAAACCGAGCCTGTGTGAAAATGTCCATAAAAGATTTCCATCATGGCTACCTCCTTGAAGCACCGTTGCCAGATCGAGGGTAAAAAGCCGTATCGTCCCCATTTAAATCAATGTAAAACGTACGGCTTTTTCACCCCAATCTGGCAACACTGCCTTGAAGTTTCAATATCAAGTCCCACAAATTCTCTCTATTGCTATATCTCGTTGGTTTCGTTGGTCAATCGGGTGTCAGCTAGGGGCTAGGGCCTCCCATGTGTTCATATTGTAAAAGGCGGCTATCACCGCCATTTCGATCTCGCGTTTGAAAGCAATTTTATAAGTTTGGGAGTGGATCTCGTATTTTTTTCAGTGCGCTTGCCGTCATTTTTTTTTTTTTCGGGTTTTATCTACTATTAATGGGTCTGTTGCAAACTTTTGCTACAACGATAAAGAGTGTTTCATCGTTGGTAAAATCGCCCGAAAAGTTCATTGGTGGCATCAGAAAGTCATGAAATGCGATAATAAACTCACAAGAGAGTTTCAATGAAATCCAAGATGGCGGTAAAATATCGAGCAATCTGTATGCATGCACCTTTAACATCCAAGGATTGCCAACGTTGACAACCTCACAGCTTTAGAGGTTATGTGTTTATTTACGTTGTGATTGGGTGTGATCGATATTGTGAGGTTGGCTGTCCTTGGATGTCCGTAGTGCATGCATACAGGTTGCTCGATATTTTACCGCCATCTTGGATTTCATTAAACGTCTCTCGTGAGTTTTATACTGCATTTTATGACTTTCTGATGCCACCATTGGACTTTTCACGCGATTTTACATGAGATCGAACACTCTATATCGCTGTAGCAAAAGTTTGCAACAGACCCATTAGCCTGCAGCAAACGTTTGCAACAGCTCCATTCTGTTTAATGTCACCGTGGATGTCCGGTAACTTTAATAAGAATTCTATTTAATGCTTTACTAAACGGAATTACGGTTAAATTAACAGGAATATTTCTCTAAGTGTATATTATGTCCGGGAAATGCCATGTTCCGATCCATCATGCGGCGGTTGAGGGAGGGGTCTTGTAATAGGTGCAACATTAGACCAAGAATGGGCTTTTCAAGCGGAAGCAGGGAAGAGGGAAATCTCGAGCCTACCCTCACCACTCGCACCAGTCACCACTGAACTCGCTGTTGGTCGATGCCCGTCCGTTGCGCGTCGCCTGAATGATGAGTGGCCGAGATTAAGCTAACCAGCAGAGGCAGAGGCAGAGAGAGAGAGAGAAGAGAGAGAGAGAGAGAGAGAGAGAGAGAGAGAGAGAGAGAGAGAGAGAGGGGGGGGGGGGGGGGGAGAGAGAGAGCCCTCTCTCGCACTGCATTCGTCCCATCCTATCTGCTCATCAAGCCAGAGTTCTTACTTTTAATACCTTATGAATTTAATAGGCGTTTGCGGAGTCGGAGTTGGAGTCGCGCGACCCTCCATTTAAGGATTTTTCCTCTCATTTTTTATCACGCCTTCCCTCGAGCCTCTTGGAGCCAACGTTTGCAAGGAAGTGGATCTCTTTAGTTCGTGCGTTTTAGGTTTATGCGTCGTGAGAGGCTCTCGAATTGAATCTACACCGGTAGATCCATGAAATGGCTCCTTCCTTTTTTTAGCCCATTTGAACGCGTGCGTTAGAAAAATACATAGAATTATCAAGGACATGTGTCACGTGACTTTCGACAATTTTTCGGTCCTTTTCTACGCTGAGAAAAATTGTCTGTTGCCGTAACCGGACTTCTCTTTAATATTTACGTAAGCGGAATTCCTGCTTCTTCAACAGGAATTCCGGTCAAGTAACACAGGAATTCCTGTTGAAACAACAGAATTTCCTATTGAAATAACAGTAATTCCTGTTGAAATAACAGACGTTCCGGTAGTAAGTCAGTATTAAACAGACGTCTGGTTGCATTAATAGGCGAATTTCTCTGAGTGTAAAACACACGCGTTCAAATGGACTCAGAGAAGAAGACTAATTAAGAGGCTCTAGAAAGCTTTATTGGTGAACATCTGGCTTTTATGGCCGTGACTTGCTCTCTTTTATTGACTCTTATTTATTTTTTTGTCCTGAGCTGTCTTTCATTTTTGGAATAACATTTAAAAAAAAAAAAACAAAATTATGACAGAACCAATGTTGTCAGATTTTGTCACAAATGACCAACTTTTGCTCTAAATCAAATGGGAAAAATCGAACGACAACCCAAAAAATGGCGACTCTGTAAAACCCCACAATAATATAGCAATAAATAAAAAGTATTTTAAACATGAAACGGATAAGAGAATCGTTCCAGAAGTGTAGGTTTACGCAAGGGCTCGGCCGATTCTGATAGAAATCATGGCATTGAATTATTAAGAAATTAAGAGGTTTTACCCTTCAATTAAGAGCACTTTAAGTTACAAGTTTTTTGCAAGTTTTCTTTGATACGATGGAATGAAAATTCGAAATTTTCGAATGATTGCCAGTTCAGCTCTCTTCTCTGAAACAAGTTCTAGCACAGCATACAGTTTAACTACGTCGATATTTAAACCCATTAACAAGGTAAAATCAGAGGGAAATTACTGCATAACCAATTATTCGATCCAATTTATGGGTTAAGATTGACAAATTACTGCGTTGCAAAATTGTATGCTTTATTGCCAATGCTTAGAACAACAGAAATAACTACGAGTGAAAGGACCGTGTGGTGACTCGTGAAAAAAAATGCATCATTTTTTCTTCTTTCAAATCCTTGCAGAAGTGTCGAATATTTGAAATTTTCACAGACAGTTTCAGTGATTACTTCATCCGGTGAAAAAATTTGTTGAGCTAACCAAAATATCTCTCTTACCCTCAAAGTGACCTATTTGTACTGCTATCCCACTCTCTCCATAGCTGAGAAATCTTATATAAGCCAGTCGCATAGCGTGCCTCGTGCCATTTGGCAACGTTGTACTGTGTCCATTTAAACCCATGAAAAATATCGATTTTTTGGGTGTTCGGTGAACGCTTTCTCATTCGACTTTTTATGTGGGTTTAAATGGACACGATACAACGGTGCCAAATGGCACATTACATCACTGATATGAACATTTTCTTCGAACTTTTTTTGTTAGAACTGAAGTGATCTAGCAACGCTGCACTTCGTTCAATTAATCCGTAGTAAAATATTAATTCAAGAAAGTGCTCGTCCCCGCAATAGCTCTATCTTTTTCACGGGTTTGAATGGACAAAATGCAAAGTTGTCAAACTTCACTCGACGCTCGAAGGGTCTCTTACTTTCCAATAAACTTGACGGAGTAAATATTTAAGATCGCAGGGTGAAAGTCGTACCACGGAACGAGGAGGTTTTTCAGGCGTTTCAGGGCGATGCGCAGAAACGCGTTAAGTGATACTCACGCGCTTTTCCGCTTATCGTCAGGTCTCAACAAAATTACTGGTATTGTTCTCGTCAGCGGCGACCGAAGGAAATGTTGTGAGGAGGAGAGAAGGGGGTTCGTCTCTCTTTGGAAGAAGAGAAGATAACGACCTATATGTTGCCAGCGAATGAATAGCCGTAGCCAAGAATTAGTCTTTCTCTCTCTCTCTTTGATCATTTGATTGTATGTGTTAGAAAAGAACGGGAACAGGGGCTAAAGTCACGTGACAGTCCCTCTATCCATTCTTTTTTAACACATGCGTTCTATAAACGGCAAAGAGAGAGGAAAAAAGTATGGCTATGAGTGAAGGAATTGACGTCAAAGTTGCGTTCGCGCTACAATTTAAGCGAAAACCACGCGAAACCACTTTCTTTAATTGAATCACACGCTGGAACAAAGTCCATCTCCAGGAGGTTCATTAGGTCATGCAGCTACAATCATGCATACTCTGTGTAACTGTCATTGATTACAAGTAGAACTATGAAGAGCCTTGCTAATTTAGAGGGTATTTAGGGGTAAATATACGTTTTAAATTTAAAAACAAAAACAAACAAAAAATCATATTTATTGCATTGTTAATATTATTATTTAAATTTCAGAATTGAGTTATGGATCATACAAATTTGAATCTACCTGAATACATTATTTTGTATTGGAATTTTTAGTAAATGCGATTTCTTTGAATTTCTAAAATATACACAGTTAATTATAAGAACGCTTGATTTTTTTTTTTTTTTTTTTTTTTTTTTTTTTTTTTTTTTTTTAAATTTCTGAGTTAATTTGGTTTACTTTACTTTATAATTCTGCGAACTTTGTAGCCATGGGCAGATACAGGAATTTGTACTTCTCTCTTTCTCGTCATTTAAAAACATGTGTTAGAAGAGGATAGCCGAGGAGGCCATCACGTGACCTGAGCCCCTATCTCCGTCCTTGTATGACGCACATGGTCAAATGAGAGGTTGAAAGAGAGAAAGACAAATGCCTATGCTTCTTGCTCCAATAAATCACATTTTTCTACATGGGCGTCGTGGAGGGTCTAAGAGAGGCTGTGTCAGCTACGTGGTTAGCAACTTTTTTTAACAAAAACAATATAATTTTTTTTTTTTTTTTTTTTAAATGCTTATTTAATAAATTTTGCTCACTAAAATATTTACAAAAGATGCTTAAAAAAATGTGCTTTAAAATGCTTGAAAACACTAATAATTATGTATGCGCATTAGGGTGTCCCTTATTTTGGGAATTTTCGAAAATTAACCGTCTCACCCCCCAAAGTTGTTCCTTTTAGGTAGAAAACACCCCCCAAAAAGTTTGAGCTCGATCGGACAAATTTAAATGGTGCCGCATCGAGCTTAAAGTTGCGAAGCGGGACTTTCAAATTTTGAATTATCGCGTTTTCCCGCCTTTTCGGGGGGGGCGTTTGACCCTCGTGCAGGTAACCTAGGGCTTTGAAACTTGTGCGAGTAAGACACTGGCAGCTATACTTTCAGCTAATACAGTTGAATTTATCATTGCAATTTAAAATTTTGTTAGAGCTCCCTCCAAAATTGGGCAAAATCACGTTCGCGCAGCTCGAAACGGTGGATTATCGCGTTTTTTCGCAATTTGACTGGTATATTTGACAACGTTGTAGTGCTCGCAGGACTTTGAAATTTTGGTAATATAGCCACAATTACGAAAGTACTTTAATCGAATGTAATCCGTTTTTGGACAGCGTTGTCAAATTGTGACTGCGGCCGCGTCAAAATTGTGAAAAATCACGTTCCCGTAGCTCGAATTGAAAGATTGACCGTAAATAGCGTAATCTCGCCTGTTGACAGGCGCATTTGACAACGTTGCATTGCTCTGAGGGCTTTTATATTTTCAGGAAGAACGCTTCTTAAGCTTTACTTTTAAAATATGGCTTGCAATTTTGCATAAAATTTTAAAAAAAATTTGAGCATCCGTCAAAATTTTGGAAAATCACGTTTGCGCGCGGCTCGAAATGGTGGATTGACGCGTAATTCAGATTTTTTTCGAGATCATTTGACAACGTTGCACTGTTTTCAGAGCTTTCAAACTTTCAAGATCAAGACAATTTTTAATGAATTTCAAGTTTTTCAAAATAAGTTTCTGATTATTTACACTTTGATTCCTCTCGCAACTCGCGCGTTAAACAATAAGCATAACAAAAATATTAAGCTTGATCGGGAACTCGTACTAACTATATACTTTCAATACCTGCAACAACAAAGTTGATTAAAATTTCTTTTTCAGGGTTTCTTTTCGGACGTCGGGGTACTTTTTTCTATACTCGCTAACGCACTGCAGTATAAATTGTGTTTTCTCTTCGTCCTTGGCTAAAATTCCATGATAGTCTTCGATGAGTTTGACACCGCGTTCTGCTACATCGTTGACTACTCTTATTTTCTTCAAAATATCTACATTTTTCTTGAAGCACTTGTTGTCAAGCCACTTTCTCGGATCAGTTTTTAAGAAATTTTCACACAACTTGAAACATTTGAAAAAATTTTTGGCTGTAGGTGTGACGAAATTTGAGATTTCTTTATTTTTCATCTCCGATATGTTCTGGAACTGGACGCGCTTCGCAGTTTCATCGTCAGCCAAATTTTCCGTGTCAAGTACCGTAACCATTTTTCTTTTTTCGAAAACCGGTATATTTGCATCAAAAAATGAGAACGCAACCGTTTCTGGTGCACAACTTTGTTGTTGCAGGTATTGAAAGTAAGTATATAGTTAGTACGAGTTCCCGATCAAGCTTAATATTTTTGTTATGCTTATTGTTTAACGCGCGAGTTGCGAGAGGAATCAAAGTGTAAATAATCAGAAACTTATTTTGAAAAACTTGAAATTCATTAAAAATTGTCTTGATCTTGAAAGTTTGAAAGCTCTGAAAACAGTGCAACGTTGTCAAATGATCTCGAAAAAAATCTGAATTACGCGTCAATCCACCATTTCGAGCCGCGCGCAAACGTGATTTTCCAAAATTTTGACGGATGCTCAAATTTTTTTTTGGACGAAGAGAAAACACAATTTATACTGCAGTGCGTTAGCGAGTATAGAAAAAAGTACCCCGACGTCCGAAAAGAAACCCTGAAAAAGAAATTTTAATCAACTTTGTTGTTGCAGGTATTGAAAGTATATAGTTAGTACGAGTTCCCGATTGCATTGCTCTGAGGGCTTTTATATTTTCAGGAAGAACGCTTCTTAAGCTTTACTTTTAAAATATGGCTTGCAATTTTGCATAAAATTTTAAAAAAAAATTTGAGCATCCGTCAAAATTTTGGAAAATCACGTTTGCGCGCGGCTCGAAATGGTGGATTGACGCGTAATTCAGATTTTTTTCGAGATCATTTGACAACGTTGCACTGTTTTCAGAGCTTTCAAACTTTCAAGATCAAGACAATTTTTAATGAATTTCAAGTTTTTCAAAATAAGTTTCTGATTATTTACACTTTGATTCCTCTCGCAACTCGCGCGTTAAACAATAAGCATAACAAAAATATTAAGCTTGATCGGGAACTCGTACTAACTATATACTTACTTTCAATACCTGCAACAACAAAGTTGTGCACCAGAAACGGTTGCGTTCTCATTTTTTGATGCAAATATACCGGTTTTCGAAAAAAGAAAAATGGTTACGGTACTTGACACGGAAAATTTGGCTGACGATGAAACTGCGAAGCGCGTCCAGTTCCAGAACATATCGGAGATGAAAAATAAAGAAATCTCAAATTTCGTCACACCTACAGCCAAAAATTTTTTCAAATGTTTCAAGTTGTGTGAAAATTTCTTAAAAACTGATCCGAGAAAGTGGCTTGACAACAAGTGCTTCAAGAAAAATGTAGATATTTTGAAGAAAATAAGAGTAGTCAACGATGTAGCAGAACGCGGTGTCAAACTCATCGAAGACTATCATGGAATTTTAGCCAAGGACGAAGAGAAAACACAATTTATACTGCAGTGCGTTAGCGAGTATAGAAAAAAGTACCCCGACGTCCGAAAAGAAACCCTGAAAAAGAAATTTTAATCAACTTTGTTGTTGCAGGTATTGAAAGTATATAGTTAGTACGAGTTCCCGATCAAGCTTAATATTTTTGTTATGCTTATTGTTTAACGCGCGAGTTGCGAGAGGAATCAAAGTGTAAATAATCAGAAACTTATTTTGAAAAACTTGAAATTCATTAAAAATTGTCTTGATCTTGAAAGTTTGAAAGCTCTGAAAACAGTGCAACGTTGTCAAATGATCTCGAAAAAAATCTGAATTACGCGTCAATCCACCATTTCGAGCCGCGCGCAAACGTGATTTTCCAAAATTTTGACGGATGCTCAAATTTTTTTTTAAAATTTTATGCAAAATTGCAAGCCATATTTTAAAAGTAAAGCTTAAGAAGCGTTCTTCCTGAAAATATAAAAGCCCTCAGAGCAATGCAACGTTGTCAAATGCGCCTGTCAACAGGCGAGATTACGCTATTTACGGTCAATCTTTCAATTCGAGCTACGGGAACGTGATTTTTCACAATTTTCAAAGTCCTGCGAGCACTACAACGTTGTCAAATATACCAGTCAAATTGCGAAAAAACGCGATAATCCACCGTTTCGAGCTGCGCGAACGTGATTTTGCCCAATTTTGGAGGGAGCTCTAACAAAATTTTAAATTGCAATGATAAATTCAACTGTATTAGCTGAAAGTATAGCTGCCAGTGTCTTACTCGCACAAGTTTCAAAGCCCTAGGTTACCTGCACGAGGGTCAAACGCCCCCCCCCCCGAAAAGGCGGGAAAACGCGATAATTCAAAATTTGAAAGTCCCGCTTCGCAACTTTAAGCTCGATGCGGCACCATTTAAATTTGTCCGATCGAGCTCAAACTTTTTGGGGGGTGTTTTCTACCTAAAAGGAACAACTTTGGGGGGTGAGACGGTTAATTTTCGAAAATTCCCAAAATAAGGGACACCCTAATGCGCACGAACACCCTCTAAGGGTCTTACAACACCGGCATCAGACTCATATAATTTTTCCTATGTTTTGGAGTCCATGTTGCATTTACGTGGATTTTACTTGTTTATACCCGGTGATTACTCGCCTGAGGTCAAACTGATCCCAGAGATCAGAACGTTTCAATTTTTTGTACGGAAGCTTTAACCATGCTTATTTTACGTACGCTTCTGTACTAGCCTTTAAGGGTTGCGACTATTCAACCTGTGAAATTAGAATATAATTAAACCGTCAGTTGCGACGTATTGACACGTCAGATTAACTAGTGATCATTTAACCCCCCCCCCCCCCCCCTTCCCCCAAAATGGGGAGACACATAACTCTATTAAATTTTGGTCAGAGCGTAAAATGATTAAATCAGGATTTTCTTACGGAAGATCTTATGATTTAAGGAAAAATAAAACAATAAAATAAAAAGCTGTATTCTGGCTCAAAATTCCATCTAATTAGCGGACATTGACGGTCATCTAAAACAAGAAAGGTATTAAAGAATGGCCCAATGTAATACAGGAAGCATAGGTGGGGGGCCTTCAGTGACTAATCTCATTAAGAGAGATTGAAAAAAATTATTGTACTGTAGCGCTCACATAATCCACTATACCAATTGCCTGAGATTTTTACTCTGCGGACAAGGAGCTTTCATTGTCAATGAGTGCGTTGGAATATCCACCGGTGGTGTCGATGGAAATCAAGTCATCATCACAGAACTTTCTATAACCAACGGTGGAATTTCCTAATTCGATAGAAATGCCGACACTTTCTTCATATGTGTAGCAGCAATAAGTAACAGCGGCTCAATCGCAGGGGAACAGCTTCAATTTCCTGCACACTTTTTGCAGTCACGGAAAAGTCCTTGCCCTCGTTTTTGCACAGGATTGAATATTCCCAGGACAGATGGACCCGCAACACGGTTCAGAGATGGGTGGATTTTTTTTTTACTGAAAGTACAGCGTTGCAGCCTTGCGAGCAGAAAGTATAAGAGCAGTAATTCATACGGCCTCAGAAGAAAGGCCGGTTACGCAACAATGGAGAAAGTAATCGAAACAATTGGCATGATAAAGTGAATTTCCGCAAGTCGCGCATTGAGAACGAACTGAGGGATTTGTTCGGAAATGTGATTGACGCGTGACGGGGACACAATACCTAAAAATGGAGCAAAAGAAACGGAAGAAGTTGAACAGAAAAAAAAAAAAAAAAAAAAAAAAAAAAAAAAAAAAAAAAACTCTACGAGTCCTAAAATACATATAGGACAATCGGATGGCGCTGGAATCCCATTTTTACTCAGACAAAAGGGAAAATGCTTTTGATCCCCCGCATGTATTTGAAGTAATCATATAAGAAAGAAATAAAGAGGGGAAGAAAAAAAACAGTCCGTGACTAGGGATCGAAAACTTGTCAACCCATAAATGCCCAGTGGTTAACGATCAAGACCAACTTTTTGCGTTATTTTTGAACTAAATTTCAGTCACTTTGGAACCAATATTACTCAAAAACTAATTTTGGGAGTTTTTAGCACGTATCATTTTGCTGGACCACAAAATTTCTGTTTTTTTATCTTCTTCTTTTTCCATTAAATTTTTCATGTTTTTACTTGTAGTTCTCAGATATAGTGTTTTTTGAGAAAAACCTTTATATGTTTTAATTAATTCTGGGCATATATGGGTTGGATAAAAAACGAGACTACCGGTGATGAGGAAAGGGAATAATGAACGGATCATTCTTGCCCTGTAATGATGAGCCCGAGGGATGACGCCTTATTTGCGCTCAAATGTATCTATGAAAACACACAAAACACCTCTCTCATTTGTCTATCATAACTACTCAGAAGGTATGCTTTTTAGTTGAGCCTGTATTTATAGTCTTAAAACTTACCTTCAGCTTAGGGACATTAAAAACTCCCTAAAAGTCGTTCTCAAAATAAACGAATACGTGTCTGCATATTGTTTTAATTCATTAATATCCACTCTGAAGATACTTGCAAAAGCTCGTTTTGAATAAGTCACCACTAACATTTTTTATTAGCTTGTATAAGAGGTATGAAAGGAGTAATGGGGGGGGGGGCGCCATTCCCTTAAACAAGCTCTTCAAGTTTTTTAATATGGGTTTCTTCCTTAGAAGGGCTTAACATGTTTTGTATTAACTGAAAAGTAACAACAAAAGTATTAAAGATGCGCGATTCATAAAACGCCTTCATTTAGCGAGTTATGCAATACCAGCTCCGCAATGTACGAATAGTTAGCTCACAACTCTTAGCGTTTCACGGAGAACGAACTAATATTGTAAAGGGTGAGACGATGATTGTCTTCCCAAGATACTTCACATTAGATGGCTAACTTCAATTCATATCTGCCTCCTTCTCCCCTTGGGTCATGCAATGCGGCTTATATTCGGGAGGGGGCAGTGAATTACAGACGAGTAAAAAGCTTACAAGAAATTAGAGAATAACCGCATATAAATAATATAATACACTAGAGAAGTTTTGCCGCGTTTTCCTCCTAGAAGGTTTAGACCCGCCTCTCCACCCCTTAACATGTAACCTTGTAGAAATACGGCAAATTTCGAACGAATCAGACTCATCGTACGACCCTTTCTCTCTATAACATATCAGCGTCAAATATCCAGAGGAACAATCAGTGGCTTGTGTAAAATGATACATAACTAGACACTCCCCTCCCCCTCAAATCATAGCAGATACTATTTGTCAACGTTTTTTGGATTCATTTGGAAACAATACAGGTCTCAAAGCACAAAGCATACGTTCTCTGCAAATGAAGCTCATCTTTAGGGCTGAGGGCCCAAGTTAGGATCCATTTATCGGTTGAATGGACCGACCAGATGCCGGTTCAACGTTTTATAGTAACACCCACCGTCCCACCGCGGTCATATAATCCTGGACGATCGAAGATGCAAAGCTATAAATCTATAACGACACTTATGCATTTATGTATTCGCCAATTGTGCGAGAAAGTCAAACCACCGCAACTCACGCAACATACATGAAACTTCTGTTTTCGTATCCTCGCATAAAAAGTACACTCTTCTTTTTCTCTCTCATCTCCTCCTTATATTCCTTTTTTTTTATTCTTCTTTTCCTCTTGTCTTGTCGAGGTATCAAGATTTCACAACCCCCCCCCCCCCAAATCTAAGGAAGTATAAATCGAAAAACTGATATTCTGCGAAGAAGAATTCTTTCGCTTCCTCTTACCCGAATTTATAGCTGTCCCGAGGCAGAGTTGCCAAAATGTACCAAAAGAGCTACGCTTATAACTAAAGTAGCTGTCAAATGAGCAATCTGTAAAACGGACTTTCACGATTTTTAGATGAGGGTTTAGGTGTTACTTTTCCGAAGATATTTATTCTATGCAGATACGCAAATTCCTCAGAGAAATTTGCCCCAATTTCAGGGGCAGATGCAACCTGATAGCTTCCCAACACATATATGAATAGATAACATTCACATCGTGTCATTGGGCTAACAAGTGATATTCTCTCATTATTTTAGGATTATTATGTACCCCGACCCATCCGGCCCATTTTCCCCGCCTTTAGTATGCCTCATTGCCTCATTTGCGTTTCTGTACAGTTTACTATCTTTGGATTTTCCCCATCTTTTGTCAGGTATTTAGGTCGATGAGGATCATCGATGTCGCGCCATTATTTTTCGCAAAACATCAAAATATATGGGTTCATAACCACTGGAAAAATTAAATTTTAACCCTAACCTAAAATTCCTCAATGTTGGTTACGCAGGTCATTCACTCGTTAAAGCGCTACTCTTGATAAATATAAGATACATGCAAAGCTCGTTGGGTTGTTCGATTTTCATCGAACAAATTATATTGAAGAATCGCTTAATTTATTATTTAGGCTTAATTTATCGGAGCTTTCCATCCGTGCAGGAAATATTATTTGCAAAGCAATATTTTCAGTGTTTATTGATAAATCACATTATTACAACCGATGGACGGGCTATATCCATAAAGGGGTTCTTTCAAACGTCCTTTGAAGACAAAACAGCCATGATAAAGATCTATCATTATGAACATTTTACAAGAACTCGGTTGATATTTGCACTACATTCGCGGAGAAATCAAGCATTGAAAGTGAAATGTTGGCAAAATATTGAGTCACTATGTAGGGGTGTTTTTATCATGTAATACACAATACACATATCCTTATATTTTGTCAAAACTGTGCTTACTTTCTCCGTCAATCTAGAACCAATATCCTTTATATTTGGCTCAAAAAATTAAGTAAAGAATGATGCAGTTCCGGAGAGGACGCTTTTGCCATATTCTTACTTTCAGAAAATAAAATGATAAGCCTGTAATGTCAAATTCTTGAAAAGTGACTTTCGGCGCTATCTTTGTGCGAAGACACATTGAGAAAAATGTGCACATATTTCGCGAGCGTTTTACAATCTTTGTTGGACCGTAGTGGCAAATGGTTTTTCCCAGAAAATGTGGCGACAATGGTCATGGGTAGAAAGGAGGACTATGCGACCGAAGTCGTAAAACTTTCTCACATGGCGGCGAAAATTCAGTCAATAAGGTTCAACTGTGTTAGAAAAGACCTCGCAGTTTAGCTCAAATCAACCATTCATGGTCTAGCTCCGTTGCCAGGCTAACCAAGGAGAAACTCTTTGCATATTTCATCCCTGCTGAAAGCCATTTTATCGATTTACTGTAGCGTCCTAATGTGATTTATATATCTCTTCGATACATCGTTTTGGTCATGATTATAGCAATGGACTTAAAATATGGTGAAATCAGATTTGCTAACACGATACAGGTGATCTCTAAAGGCTGCTCTCTCGCAGATGTTTACGCATTTAAAGATTGTGAACCTAATACGAAGAGGGGGGGGTCTGGAACGACCCCAGGCTAGTCCCCCCTGTAAAAATCTCATTTTTCTAAACTATCTTTTGGTGCTTCATGACATTCAATGTAGGTACTGAATAGCTGACATTTATGCCAATTTTTTCGTCTTTTGGACATCAGTTGAAGATGTTATTGAAGATGTTGAAGATGGCTTTTTACTTTGATTTTATTAGGCCATTTAGGCTTATTCATTGTTGAGGGTTATTGATAGAATCATGGTTCAGTAAATGATTGTTACGAAATTTCACGTCTTTTTAGGATCATAACAGTTTACAGTGGCGGCTCGTGCTGTTTGACAACCATACTTTTTTGGCCATTTGAACATATGTAAAAGTATCGATTTCTCAGAGATTCGATTAATGCCCTGAAGATCGATTATTTTAAGTAGGTTTAAATGGAGAGAATCCGTTGTTACCTCATTGCGGAAGCCACCACACTGCATACAAGTGGTTCAATTCTCCATACTTTAATGGCAAAGCACGAAAAAAATCTAAATAATCATATTTAATTTTTGTTACCTTTTTAGAAGTATTATTTTTTTGAAAATAGTCATGATGAAAAAGAAAAAAAAAAAAAAAAAAAAAAAAAAAAAAAAAAAAAAAAAAAATTATAAAAACTTATAATAAAAAATAATAATATTATTGTAATGTAGGATAAATATTTATCCACTTTTTTATCAATAACTCGTTCATACTCAACCAATACCATTTGATTTTATTCACAATTTTAAATTAAAGCTTTCAAATATGAGGTGCGAACAACGTGACCTTAAGCATGGGTATAGGAGTATAGGAGAGCCACAAATAATTCCTGGCCTTCCTAATTTGATATTTCATTGTCAGGTTCGACTATGTTCATTAATGGAAACTCATTAATTTTTCTATCACTATCACATCAGAATTCATTAAATAAAAAAGGATTATTTCACAGCAGATGGCTCTCGGATCCTAATCATGTTATTCATGTTCAACTTTTGCCCCTTCAAATTATTCGACTTAAATCTACCAACCACGCTTAGGTTTAGATGATCGGACCAAGCTCGCTTCTAAATGTCAAGGATTTGGAGGGGTCATTCGATTTTTTTTGTCTTTTTCCGAAAATTCAATTTGATGTCATGTTGAAGTGGGTCACTGAATGGCGATGTGGATTATTATTTGAATAGTTGAATTTCGTACATGGAAAATCTTGTTGTTTTCCTTGTTATCACTTAAGGGCATGGCTAGACTCCCAAGAAGTCTGAAAAAAGTCATTCTCCTTGGGGCGAAACTAATCAAACATGGATTTACGAATGAATTTACTCTCAGCATATATTTCGATGCACTTTTATCTGCACAACTTACAGTAAATACATTTATTGCATACATAGGGTGTCCCAAAAATATCCAAACCAAAGTTCTTATTACGAGTCCAGGCTAGATTTTGAGCCAATCTTAGTCTCTTTTGAGAAGTCAAACCACTATCTATCGATTGAGACCGAAAACAGCTCATATGGTGAACAATCGACTAAATATTACCGTTTTATGGAAGGCATATAACAATGGTTTACTGGTTTTTAACGACTTTTCATTCTTGCGTGAGCTCGTCATTTTTCTGATAGAGAAGAACGATCTGGGACCAAATAATGATACGTCCTGGTCCCGCGCACGAATATGATCGGTGACTTGGTGAGCTCTTACTATAATTTGAAACCCCACGTGAGTACTCATCATTTAATGTTTTTTGAGGATCGTCAAGTCGTAAAATTATTTGATCCCTGAGAGCCAAACTTGGGAAAGACCACTTTAAAACCAAAGCGTCAATCTAGTCCATAAAGCAACGAAAGTAGTCGTTATATATTTGTAGTTGCTCAGGGGGACGATTGTTGTTGTTGTATCAGATTAGTTGTCTACCTGAGCAACTAACGACTAATAAAATTGCTTCCTGGAGTAATACGATGATTAAGTTGTTTTTCGGCGTCTTAGTTTCAAATTACTTTTGCCCAAGTCTACTGAGAGCTGCACTCGAAAATCACTGATGTTAGATTAGGCGAAAAATATACAAACTAGAATGATTGAATGTCAAAAGCGGGTATTTTCTTCTATCAAACCTGGCAGCACTGCTAAAAACCCATGGTCAACCAGTCCATGTGCATAACGCAGTCCTTACTCGTTTTCATACTTCCATGTTCGATAGAAAACAAAATCTTCTGAATTGCATTGCTTCGATGTACCACCGAAAGAAACGTGCTCTACTCCGCGAAGCTCTTATTAAAAACGGCGAGCTTTCAATGAATTCTCAAATAGGTTTGCACCGAGCTTTAATCAAGTATATATAGCCTCAAAGACTCTTATTTCAAGCGCGGATGTTGTGAGAGTGTAAAAATTATTTTCCTCTCCTCGATACAAATGTTTTTTCTGAGCCCCTTGACACCGAAACACTTCCGCTGGAAAGCCTCCCCTCCCCCTCCTTTCCCTTCCAACACGCCAAAGGAAAATAATTCGTTGAGAGACTTACGGAACAAAATTAATGGATGGACATGGACAGACGGACAAGATAATGAATCGCCACCTTTGAACAATATGTTGTTCGATCGAGTCGATGCCGCAATCCCTTTACACCTCCAAAGTTCGACGCGTGTTTTTTTTTTCTCGATAAGCCGCCCTCCCGTTAAAATATTATTGTACAAGATGAATTATTTTGCGCCGCGTGGAAATTGTTCTTCGCGACGTTTGGGTCAACGTTCCTGTATCTTCGAGTGTATTGGAAAAACTGAAGAGGTTTTTTGCAAAGCTGACATTTTGTGGATCCGGAGAAATTTTTTTTAAGTGTCCAATGATTCCACCAGTTGACAAAGAATCACCCAGTCCAGCAGGTCGATCCTTGACATGGGTCTGTTGCATACTTTTGTTACAGCGCTATGGAGGGTTGAATCTCGTGAAAATTACATCGAGAGCATCAAATGTAGTCTCAAAATCCACTCATAAACCCAAGAAAGTTGTTTTAAGGGAAGCCTTAGATGGTGAATCAACCCTTTTGCAACAAAGATGGCCGACGACGGCAGTCGGCAAAGTAAGTTCTTGCCCAGCGTTTCTTTTTCAGGATTCTGGCAAATCAACACAAAACGCGAATAATTCACAGCAGTTATATCACAAACAACAACAACGAGAAAGTAAAATTTTTCAGAAAAACACACGGAATGACACGAAATGTACGAGGGGCGTTCAACTTATAAGTTTTCCTATTTTTCATCTCTGGCGCTGTTGGTGCTAGAAACATTTTATTTATACGGCTACATTTTGTCAAATTCTTAGCTTTCCAACGGTAATTTTGTTTTTGAAATTTAATCAATTTTTGTAGGAGAAAAAGCTATATTTCTACACCCGTGTCGGAAAATTCCCCGCCATCAACTTGTGAATTGGGAAGTAAAAACTAGCTTTGACTCTTGGAATGAAGAACGAGAAAATTTAAAATACAAAATACCTTTTATTTTTGAATTATTCCATTTTTACGACTTTTCCACATAATTTCCTTCCAGATTGATACATTTTTCGAAGCGTTGAACCAGCAAGCGTTCAATACCTTGGGCGAATAATTCTCGGTCTAAGTTGAAAAAAGTCATCACGGTCTCCTTCAGGTGGTATATTCACACTGGAACTTGATGCCTCCAAGATTCTTCTTGATATGTGATTATAATGCATCTCATGGTCATCTTAGATAAGATTTCATGACAAACAAACATCGAGCGCAGGCAGCAACGGGTATGGAGCGATAACGGCTCATATTGGTCGCTGATCAGACGAATGCTTTTGTTCAAAGCAGGCAAATACTTTTGGCTGAAAAAGTTGACGGGGAATTTTTCGACACGGGTGTAGAAAAATAGCTTTTTCTCCAACAAAAATTGCTTGGATTTCAAAAACAACACTACCGCTGGATAGCTGAGAAATTTACAAATTTAACCGTATAAATAAAATGTTTCTAGCACCAACAGGGCTACAGATAAGAAATAGGGAAACTTATTTGTTGAACGCCCCTCGTAGATTTCATGAGGAAATGAGAAGGAGGCAGTTAAACTGACAGATTTAGATTACTTTTCACGACCTTGGTGAGCGACCAGTCTCTAAATGTGATCCCTTTAGACTGCTTTAGACTGATTATCTGCGTAACTTATCAATATCTGCCAATTAGTGCATGTCGCACCGTGGATCGAAGCATTGCATTTTCCGGACATAATTTTACGAATAAAAATCAAGATTATCAATAAATAGCGAGGTAACTTAAAATATGTAAAATCATTCGATTCAGCTCTCACTTGGATTCAGAAGTCTAAATTGTCAAAATTTCCAATTTTCGTTTTTTTATACATTTTCACCCAGCATTACTTATAGGGTTCATTTCCGTTCAACGCCTATTATAATTCTGATGTGAGTAGTTTCGATTTGATGAGCTTTTTCGTGAATTCACCATTCATGTGCATTAAAGGTCATAGGTCAATTCAAGTTGAAAAGTTAGTTATCCAACGTTTTAGTTTTTTCCACAAATGCCCCTTTTTCTCAGGAACTACTGAAGGAAACTTTTTTTCCCCTGAGTACTCACACTGTTGAGCAAACTTTAACACTGGCGTTTCCGATTTTTTTCGATTCATCATCTAATCATGACTTTTTTTAGGCACAATTCTTAACATTAACAAATTTTTCAAGAAAATTTCCAAATCTCGTTGGACCAACAATTTTCCGATTTTTCACCAATCCTCGTGCTAAAATGTGCTCAACGTGAGTCAAATAAAATGGTTTTTGAACAGAAATTTGAACATTTGAAAGTTTTTAAAGCCAAAGAACGACAATTTTGCATGCCCGATAAATTCCATGTTTCGATCAAATGGGCGTCGGTAAGAATGGTTGAGACTTTTTGTAGAATAATGCAATTCAGTGATTTATAGTAGCACTAACATGAAATAAATTGAATTTTGTCGTGCTTTCACAAAGTAATCGAAGGGTGTAACGCAATATTGCATTTCATGGTATATTTTTACACCATAGCGACATCGAGTAGATTGTGATATGGGAGGTGTATTACATAACAAAACTATTGCATGAACTGCAATGAAGTGATGATGAAGTGATGATGAAGAATGCCAGCCATAAAATACAAACGTTGTTCACGATGTTTTTGCAATGTAGGTCAGGATCTTATACACTTTTGATGGGCTTCAATTCAGGTATTCGGGTGATATCACAGTGCAAAATGTCAAAGTTAGATTTACAAAATTCGATATCTCGTATGTGAAAAGCGATATCGACCTCCGATTTGCGCCAAAATGCTCAGTTTGGTATGCCCTTTTGATCGATGTATCACTTGATAGGGGTCGTTAGGGTGGATCATTTTTGACCTTTTTTCAGCTAGGGGAAAGGGCTAGTGCGGAATGGTTGCCTTTTGGTGTCAAATGAATGCACGTTCAACCGTTTTGGATTTGGTCAATATTTAGTGGTGCTGGAATGACCTTGAAATTTGACGATTTTTCGAAAAACGGCAAAAAATGACGGTTTTTCGGTCACAGCGCCTTCAAAATGAGAGATAGGCAACATCGGTTTAGTTGAGCGAGTAGCAAATTTAATTTTGCATCGAAAATGTCTATAGCATTTTTTGCCTAGGACCACTCATTTGGCGGGAAAATTGAAAAATTGGCGCTAAAGCGAGGAAACTCCAAAATCGGCCGATTTCACGTTTATAACGGAAAAACTGCGATTTACGGCAAAACCTTTGGTTTAAATGAAAAATTGTAAGAGTAAAAATTTGTTCTAAATTAAATTTTCAACAACTTTTGTCACCTATGATTTAACGATTGTGCCAACGGTCAACGAGTTAACACGTGTAACGTAACTAAAATGGTGATCAAGAGGCGGTAACATACCTACAACCAGCAGCGTTTTTACCAGTGGCGTCGCCTGCAATCGGGCAACGCTGCATTACGTTCATTTAAACTCATGTAAAATATCGATTAGAGGGATTGAACTCTGCACCGAAAATAGTTCGATCTCTTACACGTGCTTAAATGCACGAAATACAATGTTGCCGAATTGCATTCCACACCACTGATGTTTTCATTTAAATGAAAGCAGCTCTTAACGTTACCCAGAACTCATTCGTGGCGGTGGCTGCTTCGCGATTTCCTCCCATTCCCTCCCTCCTCCCGACCATGTGAGGAAATGGTTATTAGCCAGATGATCGGATCTTGGTACAGATTTGATCAGATTCTTAACACTTCGATGAGAAAGCATCATAGTTGAGTTGTTTTTCAACAGACTCAAATAGTGAGACTTGGAGACGTCACGATGTAGTATGTCCCATGCGATGACGTCATCACTAATTGAGTCTACTGGAGGAGGAGGGTCCTGCTTTCAAAAAATCATTTAAATCTTTCGTGGGTGCAGATGTGTCCACTTTCGATAGTTTACGCGCGAACAATCTGGACTGAATGAAACCATCGCGCGCTTCCGGGCCACAAACTGTGGACGAGGCTTCGGTGACCAGATTTACTGCTCGTTCCACAGCTTGGATATGACACGGAAAGTTATCTATTCTTTTGTCTTCGGAAGAAATCAATTGTTTCAGATATTCATCCGAGAGATGTGAATGTGGGTGGATTTCAGCTAATGGGAGAAAACGGGCTCCCAAAAAAGTTAAAATTGAATCTCATCTTATCGTATGACGGTACATTTTTTTATCATCTTGCAACCATAATCTGTACGATAAAATATCGTGCAGCGCTCGTTTATATGATTTCGAAATGAACTGCGGGTTTTAATACGGAAAAATACGTTTTGAAGTCAGTCTGGTATTAATGCATGTTTAACAAAGGTCCTACAACCCGCAATTACCAAAAAATATGAACATTTTTAAAACACTGTTGTTGAAGGCAAAGTTTAAGAGTTAGCAAGTCAAATTGCTCAATTCCTAGGCAATTTTTATATTATTTTGAGCTTCCAGACTGTTAAATTGCCGTATTTTTATTGCAGGTTTGAGTTTTTGGATAGAAAAAGTTCATACCTGCCGCGAAAAAATTCAAGATGGTGTATGAATAGCTCTGAATATGTTTTATAACTTGTCATATAGAGCCAAATGTCAGCCTGGTAATGGTATTTAGGGAAAGTTGAAGCCATCCTCAGTCTGGTGACGTTTTTTTTTTTTTCCCTCAAAACCTAAGACAAAATGTGTACTCCAGCATTTTTTCCTAATGTTTCATCATTTCTTTCTTTTTCGCATAGTTTTCTCTGGCTCGTCATTTCTTTTTTGCCTCTTCGCAGTCTGCCAACCACTACGACGACGTCACCAGACTGACCGTTGGAATGACCGTCACCAGACTGACATTTGCCGATTTCGAGTTTTTTCCACCAACTTATGGTACCAAAATGAAACAAAACATTGAGGAAAGGTTGAGGAAAGGTTGAAGAAAGGCTAAAACTTTAGGAAAAAAATGCTTAAGCACATGTTTTGTCACACGTTCGTCGTTCCGAGACAAAAAGCCGTCACCAGACTGACAGTGAATAAGTGTGACACTCCAAAAATTAGTAAACAAAGTGAAATCTCGCCTAAAATAAAAAATATATGATGACTTACCAAGTTCTTGCCGGCTTGGTACCCCCTTTTACTCCAAATATTTTTCCTAATGAGCCCTCTAGGGCTACCTGAATTTTGGCCTTGAAGGAAAATGCACTACGTCACCAGACTGACCGAAAACTGAGTTACACACTTTGAGTCCAGATTTGGTATCACATGATACAAGGCTGAAAAGAGGCCTGGGTTTTTTTTTGGTGACAATTTGAAACTTCAACTTCCCCTAAATTACACGTCACCAGACTGACATTTTGACTATAAAACAGGGTATAAAATATATTCAGTTATTCATACACTCTCTCGAATTTTTTCGTAGCACTTACCTATGAACTTTTTCTATCCGAAAAATCAAACCTGGAATGAAAATGCGATGATTTGACTGTCAGGCAGCTCAAACCCCTCTTATCTCGCATTAGCTGAAATCCACCCATTTACCTATAGGTGGCGAAGTTATTTTCTCAGTCTTCCAATATTGATCAACTTGGTGTAGTGGGTAGCAGGAAAATTATATTTTGGCACAGCAAAATCTCTGGGACGTTCATGGTTTTTTTTTTCATCGTTTGGGATGTCAGGTTTTTCACCAGGACCCATGTCTTTAAAAACAGCTTTTGCTATCTCTGCGGTTGCTCGATCGGATACTCCTACTTTATCACATGCGAGAGCGAGGTGATAGGCTCTCGCTGCTTTCATTTAAATGAAAACATCAGTGGTGTGGAATGCAATTCGGCAACATTGTATTTCGTGCATTTAAGCACGTGTAAGAGATCGAACTATTTTCGGTGCAGAGTTCAATCCCTCTAATCGATATTTTACATGAGTTTAAATGAACGTAATGCAGCGTTGCCCGATTGCAGGCGACGCCACTGGTAAAAACGCTGCTGGTTGTAGGTATGTTACCGCCTCTTGATCACCATTTTAGTTACGTTACACGTGTTAACTCGTTGACCGTTGGCACAATCGTTAAATCATAGGTGACAAAAGTTGTTGAAAATTTAATTTAGAACAAATTTTTACTCTTACAATTTTTCATTTAAACCAAAGGTTTTGCCGTAAATCGCAGTTTTTCCGTTATAAACGTGAAATCGGCCGATTTTGGAGTTTCCTCGCTTTAGCGCCAATTTTTCAATTTTCCCGCCAAATGAGTGGTCCTAGGCAAAAAATGCTATAGACATTTTCGATGCAAAATTAAATTTGCTACTCGCTCAACTAAACCGATGTTGCCTATCTCTCATTTTGAAGGCGCTGTGACCAAAAAACCGTCATTTTTTGCCGTTTTTCGAAAAATCGTCAAATTTCAAGGTCATTCCGGCACCACTAAATATTGACTAAATCCAAAACGGTTGAACGTGCATTCATTTGACACCAAAAGGCAACCATTCCGCACTAGCCCTTTCCCCTAGCTGAAAAAAGGTCAAAAATGATCCACCCTAGGGGTCGTCTCAAGGAACTTGTCTGATGGGCCCCCCTGGGGGGTAAAAACGTTGACAATTTTCGGGGGCGCTAAACCCTATTTTAGGCTAAATTTGTGTCAAATTCATATTTTTTTCTAAAATGGGCTTGCTTTTTGGAGTATTTTAGACCCCTAGTTTTTTAAATTCCGGTATCTCAAAGTAAGTAGTAATGATTTTTTGAAAATAGGTCCATATCGAACTTTGACCTTCGATATATCGAAAACTAAAAACGATATCGACCTTCGGTTTGCGCCAAAAAGTTTCTTTTTCTATGTTCTTTCAGATACTGAAATAAAAAAATAGGGCTCCCATAAGAAAAACGGAAGTGCCCCCTCGCCCGCCCCTCCCAGGGGGGCGCCGAAAAAAATAACCCCCTCAAAAATGGGTCTCCCTCGATATTATTGGACACGTGTTTGGCCGTTTTTCAAAATTCGCAGCCATTTTCGAAAAAACCGCAGTGGAAACTTTTTTTCTTAACACCCTGTAGAATGGATTAACATCATCAACTACGTTGTTCACTTTTCTTTTCAAGATGTGAAACCTAAATTTGAATCGCGCGGTCAGAAAAATGGCGGCGGAGTCGCTTTTTTCACAACCAATCAGAGCCAATCTCAGAGTGTTGTCCATACCGGTTCTCCATCTACCTTGGTTGGCACTCGTCAATCCAGTGTTTAGTGAAGGATTTCATTTGGACGGACAAAACAGGAGGCTATTTTCTTTGGAGAATTTAGATTACCGGACGGAGCCTTTTGTGTCGATCTTGATGGTTAAACCGATCGAATTGGACTTTTCTGTGATGCGAGTCAGCCTTTCGCTAGCTTTCGTCTCAGTTGCTACGAGTATTTAAAAAAGAAAAAAAGAAAAAAAGAAAAAAAAATTGCGGACAGATTGAAGTCTATAGACGCAAAAGTTTTGTGTGGCACGTGAATAAATCAAGATGAAGAGCGGAGAATTCCCCCCCCCCCCCCAAAGGTAGGTATAATTAAAGTCACTTTAGTGTCTCAATCCAGTTAGGATGGCGAATTCAGTAGGAGAGTTGAAAGGTTAATTTTTGATTATTTCTACGATTGCGTTCATTCATTAATCAGAAGCGTTCGCAGTCTGCGCTTGCTGGAAAAAAAAATGGTAAAACTTGACTTTTTAATCGCGCTAACTTTTAATTTGCGTCCAATGTTTTAATATCATTTCCTCGTTAGTTTTCGGCTCCCCCCCCCCTCCGCCAAAACCTCCACCTTCACCACACCGCTTGTGCTCTAATTTCTCAAATTGAACGTGGCGTCCTCTGAACTCATTCCCACAAATGGAAATTGCTAATCACTTTTTTATTCCACCTCAATTAGAGCCAATCGCAACTTTTCAAAGCTTTATTTCTCCTTCTTTCGGTTCAATCCTATTAACTTTAATTTCCTTGGATGAAAATATGCATGTACTTTCACGATCCTGCATTTTTCACGAAAGTCAACTTTTTCGGAGCTGATTTTTGTCCGAAGGTAGGATACATACTACCCTTCACATTTGGGAGAACTATAAAGCGAAAATATCCATATTTTTCAGAAATTTTGTTTCATTGCAAGTCACGTGAGGTATTTTTTTTTCTTTCTTTTTTTACAGTTTTTTTACGTATGGTATGGATTTATACTTTTCACTAAGTTCGACTTACCCACGCTAATGTAAAGGTTGTTAATTTTACCGGGAGCTGAATGAAAAAAGACATTTTGTTCGAAGAAAATGATTTGAAGTAGTCTTTTGGATTGTGCGAATCTCGCCAAACCCCCATTGACTGTAGGTTTACAACTTTTTTTCTAAATTAAATGACGTTGGAAGCTGAAGTGAAGGCAAAACGTAGGAAAAAGAAACCAGCTAAAGGATTATTCACAAAAATAAAAAAAAAAAAAAAAAAAAAAAAAAAAAAAAAAAAAAAAAAAAAAAAAAAAAAAAAAAGGAAAGATAATAACACCAGAAAAATAACAATGATTACAAAAACAAACAACATTGTGTTCAAAGAGGCGTTTTTGTTTGCCAATACACTTCCTCCAAAATTACCTTCCTTTTCCCTTTTTTCTAATAAATCGATAAGTATTTGTTTTAAACTCGAAAAGAAATTTATTGCAAGTCTCTCTTTTGTTTGAACAGCTGGTAGAAAAAGCCGAGGCCCGCAGAGCTCAAAAGCCACAGATGCGGCCAGCAACGAAATGATAATTTGTTTCCTTCACTTAATGCATTGATGTCGGATCTAAGGGAGATATTCATTGGATTTTAAGCTCTCTCATTTGTGAAAGTATGATTAAATCTACAAACTCATCATTTGTATTCTCTATAACAAAATGTCGATAGCAAAAACTGATTAAAATATGCTCTATAATAATACATAATTTTGAAATAGTCATGTTAACTTATATTATTATTTTATTACCTAGGTATCTATTTATTTATTTATTTTTCTATTGATTAAGTAATTTATTTTTTTACTTAGATGTTTACTTTTTATTGCCCCTCTTTGTTTTTAATTTCAAGAATCTTTTTTTTTTTTTTTTTTTTTTTTTTTTTTTTTTCCTTTTACATTCACGGGGAACAAATCGGGGTATGTCAATGATATTTAAAAACGCAGTGTTATTCACTTGTTTTTTTATATCCGTCATATAGGGTAAATAACATAGGTGCCTAGAGTAAAACCTCATTTTCCGAAGTGCGAGCTTCGCCTTTGTTTCGAGGAAATCTGTTAACATAAAATTGATCTGTTTCATAGTTGATAAAAAAAAAAAGCATGCATGGTGGCCAGGTCTCATGAGCCTCTTTTTTTAAGAGGCAAAATTAACTTGGACATATTTTGCCCAAAACGTTATTTTGGAAAGAGCCACTGAACCAGAGAGTTCTTGAATGGATAAAATAAACATGAAAAAAGTCCATCACAATAATTTTCTCTTCCTCTCTGCTGCTCTGAAACCTTTCTCTTTCTATCTTTATCAAGCTCCAATAACTTTCTATCATAAAGAAAAAATAATATCTTTCCGAGTTTTATAATTAGTTCATACCCGTACTTTTTTCTTTAGTCATGGGTCATCATTCAAACGGAAACTAAGTCTTCTCGGATGAATTCATATTATCTTCCTTGTAATAATTTGAGTTAAAAATAACCAATCTCTATGCCTTTGCAGCTCTCTGATTCTGCCGCGAATCAAAAAAAAAAAAAAAATATTGGGGGAAAAAAAAATAAATTCATTCAGTCATTTCTTAATTCAGATTTTATGAGATGGCATTCATGCCTGGTTTTTATTGTTGGTTTGATCCTCCATTACAAATTGTGAATCAAAATAAACTCAAAAACTTGTCGAGAAAATTATTTACGTAAAATGTACGGCAAGACCTTGCGAATTTATTTTGTATCAGAGCTCTTTGTATTCATTAATTAACTAATAACTACAAGTTGTCTGATGCCTTATCCCACTTGTTTGATCAATTATGCTCGGAAGAGCAAAATAACCGTTTTGTTAGTATTCAGCCTTGGTGGATGGCGTTACGTCTGCGAGGTATCAATATCTGATCTTAACCCAAACCAGCCTGGCGTTTACCATAAGATAACGGGAGATGGCAGTTTTGATTTTTCCGGGGTATTTAAATTAGATTGACAATCATATGTCATAGATTAGATGTCATTTAGCATCAGCCTTTTCTGGGCATTATAGAATTGCAAACAATTTTTTTAAGGTTTCGGGGTTACTGTATTAAGGGTTATTGTTGATGGAAACATGTAAAGAAAATCGATCATGCAGGCTGTTGTTGGTTAAGTTTATTTCGTCATTTATAAATAAGATTGAAGATGTCCCAAAAAAGCAGAGAGGCATTTTAAGAGCCCTCTGTTTTGTACGCGTTTAAAAGTCCCAATAATTAATGATATAGAAAAGAACCGCGCTTCTGGTTGAGGTTATATGCTGCCCCCTCCCCTCCATACTCTGTGAGGTCTTATTCACTTAAAATGCGTCACTTTCCGCTGAGAAATCAAGGTACCCCGGTAACAGTGTTCCGTAAAGTTTTATGACTAAAATTCCGTTAGCCGTTATTTCCGTGGGCACGCAATTATAATTTTTTTTTTTTTTTTATAAAATTTCATGGGATTCCGTGTGCCGTTTCTAGTACATAAGGTTGTCCATGTGATTCCTCGAACGGCCCTTGAAATTCCATGATATGATATGGAAAAAAAATAATTGCCATCGGAAATAATGGCCCGCGGAAGTTTTTCATGGAATTTCACTGAACACTTTTTCCACGGATCTTTTCGAACCTTTGAGGATAACAATTAGCTTTAAAGTATGACAAATTGGTGGAAATATTTGCCGATAAAAATATTCATATGTATAAAATATGTGCCTGTATTTTCCAGCAAGGTCTAAATGCAAGCATTTAAATCGTCGTAGACGTCGTTTGTCATAGAGTTTATCCTAGTATACTCACACATAAATTCATTCCTCCGAATCTTTTGTTTTGGAAAGGACTTTTCTTCACTCTCCGACCTCGTTACCTGTGAACTTATCGTAGACATTGGCAGCGCGTGCAATATAGCAACAACATACACTCTCCATATCATTTACACTTATGTAAAATAATCGATATTCTTTTAATCTCCCAGAAATCGCGGATACTTTTGCAACGGTTCAAATGGCAAAACAACATGGTGGAAAAATTGCACTAGCCACCACTGTCGGATGAAAATCCGAGGATTTTAAAAGATTATCTACGTTGACAGAAAATATGTGTTTGGTTCGGTTACATTTTGAAGTGCGCTTGAGCGCACGAGATAAAGGTCCAGTCTTTGAAATGTGGAGTGGGGATTTGACAAGGGAAGAGTTTAGAGTTTACGAGTTCGCGGGATTTGGGACGTTGGCGTTTTCAAGCGGATAGTTTTAGAGAAACTACACGCGGCGGAAATTGAGCTGTAAGTTTTCGTGGGGCAAGGGAGTGAATGCTGTAAAGGTTAAGTTTGATGCGTCGCTTATAAATTAGTTAATTTCATGAGTACGGGTGGCAAATTTTGGGCGATGAAAGGGTGTATTAAACTTTATTGTTCATCGGTCTTGTTAATCTGGCAGTTCATCCTGCGAAGTCACACGCCTGAAAACAAACAACGCAGGTTTAGCTGCAGTTAATCGCTTCAGCGCAGCGAGAGCCGGTACCGTAGCTCACCATCTGGCAACGTTATATTCAGAACAATTTACCCATGAAAAATATCAAAGTTTTAGAGGCACACTGGACACCCTCAAAATTCGAATTTCTGCGTGGGCTCAGAGGCAAAATGCAACATAACTAGATTGCACGCACACGCACCATATTTGATCAACCAGGGTAATCATAATACTGGTTTTTAAAGTATATCTGAGAGGCCAATTTGTTTTTAGCATTTTTATTTTAACTTCTGGCAGCGATGCTGGAAAACCCTCATGTAATAATTAAAGCTACACCCTGCTTTGTAGAGATAAGTTGTATCATCAATGTCATGTATTGCTCATTTAGTGTCGCATGAAGTTTCGTTTACTTTACTCCGAATAATTGTTTTTAATAATTTGGAAATATTAGAGTGCTAAAGTGTTAAAAGGTGAATCGAGAAAGTTTTTGAGCCTTCTTTTGAACGCTCTTTGAAGTTTCTTTGTTTTTTGTTTTTTGTTGTTGTTTTGTTTTGTTTTGTTTTTTTGTTTGTTTTTGTTTTTGTTTTTTTTTTCTTATTAAATGCCAAGTGTAACATTTTGGTTTGTATCTATTCTTCAGCCTAGAAAGGGAATAGTCTCCAAACCTTATCTTACGAGAGAAAATTTAGCCAGTCCATGAAATAAGGACCCGTTCCCAAAAATAGCGGAAAGTAAATAGAATAAATGTTAAGCAGAGCTCCATTACCTAAAAGTTTTTTCTTTCGATTTTTTCTGAATCTGAAATTTAATTTTGAACGTTTTTTAAGGGATACTAACCACATTTTTTGGAACTGATGTCGGGGTATTCCTTTTTATTATTTTTTTTTTTTTAATTTGTATTTACATTTAAGGGCTAAAGAAAGGAATGTAATTAAAATAATTAAATATTTTTATTTTTTAGAAAAATAAAGGCCCTTAAATATCTCAAAATAATTTCTTGAAAGAAATTTTGAAATTTCGTCCAAAATAGAATCTACATTTGTTGTGACAATGCAAAGCTCAATGCGATAAATAGGCTGAGAATTGAATCTCAAGCCCTAGTATAATTTGTCGTAAATTTGCTATTTATTTTTTATCAAACATAAAGGTTTTGGTCCATAAATATCCGAAAACCGTTTCTTGAGAGAAATATTGACATTCGGTCCAAACTTGATTCAACAGGTGTTGTAAAAATGCAAAGCTTAAGGTCACGAATAGGCTGAGAATCTCAAGCTCTAGGAAAATTTTACGTAAATTAAGAGAGCTTCTACATCCATTTTCTCCTAACTCTCTACTTCCTTTCATATCCGTTGACTTTTAACTCTAAATCCTCTCTTTCCTCCGAATGCTCCTCTGGAGTCGTGGTTTTATTTAGTTCGCGCTCATTCATAATATTCCAATCTTCATACGACCTTTGTTTTCTTTATTCCTTTCCCGGTGACTCGACTCGTCAAAGGGATGAGAATGTCGCACACAGTTTAAACTGTGGATATGTTTTACCGTTGAAGCGGAGAGCAAACATCACCGTGGTGGATGAGCCCTCCGCCCTCCGGCATTTATTATGTCGTTTGAAAACCCACGCTGATGAAAAAGCATGAAGCGCATTTAGAGTTTGTGTTTATTAAGCCGCCAGTTGATGAGTGCGTCGTGTTTTGATTGTTGTCCTTTCCGACAAGCAAACCAAACGAATGACGGCAGCGTTAATGGCTGGAAACTGCGTAACTTTAATTGAGAAAGATTAAGCGGCATCTGAAATGAGAGTTTACAGTTCACTCGCCACCGTCCTCGTTGCAGCGCAGGTCACAATTTACGATGCAGGTTATTCCACGACGGTTTAAAGTAAACTACAAACCCCTGTTGTGTGCTTCAGCCTTTCATCGCATTTGACACGTTTTAGGTGTGAACTGCAGGGATTGCCTTTCTTGATGTTTTTGGACCAAAAGTCAAAAATTTTTTTAAAGCATGCAGTGCGTTTTCGAACTAGCTAAACTAGCTCTGATTAGACCAGCAGACCGATCATTGGAATTCCCGAATTTCAGATAGACTGCGGACGAGAATTGAAAACGGTGATTGGTCGAGACGACGGGTCACGTGGTTGTTAAGTCAAATTAAAATACAGAATAGATTGGATTGGTTATATCGAACAGTCCTGTGCATCTGATAACCAATCTATTCGATGTATCTGTGATTCTAAAGGCCAACACATCTAAATCAAAAAGACCACGTTAATATGGTGCAGTGTTGCCATATAGAGTAAAAATAAAATAAATATTATTTTTGTATCAACGAATTAGAACCACTTATAGAAGATTATAGAAGATGTAAGGGTTAGGTTTGTAGAACCTCTAACTCTTATTGGATTACTAGGTTACATCCCTCCCAGCTATAATAATAATTATAATAATAATAATTGAGGTTTAAGATGTCGCGAGCAGAATATGTAGAAGTTCGCTGAATGTAGGTAGAAGATGGGAGGAATTGAGAAAACACTTGAACTCAGACTGAAACAGTGCAAATTTAGATATTTTTAATATTTCTTTCATGGAGTAACATTTTACAATTATGGCGTTACACAAATATTAACCCTCAAAATATTGTGTAACAATCTGGAGTCTAATTGGGGGGCGATATAAATTGTTAGGGGGCGAAATAAATTCATTTTCATACTTTAAATTTTGAATGTAAGTTTGATGCTTAAAGTTCATCATGCTACGATGCGTCATATTGCGCTATATGACTCATCATAACATGGCCTATAATCTTAGGAGATACTGCGACTATAACGCTCACATGGCTATCTACCTAATTTCACAAATGGAGTGCTGCGACTCAATTGCTCACAAATCCACTCATTTGTCCTTCGAGGGCAACCTCTGCTCACGTATGTCATACGCCTTTCGCTGCAGTTTGTCTAACTAAAATACCAAGTAATACATAGAGTCGGTGTTGGGACTGAGCTGCAACTAGCGCCAGGGTGGTAGACCCGGTCTGCTGTAAGAGTCGCGCTTTATGAATTTTGTCACTGAGCTGCAACAGCGCCAACTAATTAAAGTCGGACTGCTATTTATGTCGCGCAGCTTATCAATACTTACTCGCCTATCAGCGGCAGCAGTTAAATGTGGTAGCTATGAATGTCGCGCCAAAATACTATAACACTTTGCGGCAACTCGGCGCTTAGCATTTAAGACTTTGCGGCCATAGATTATCGCGCAGGTGAACAGTACTTGAGCAGCAACAGCGGCAGCAAGTAACTGTGATAGCTATGTCGATTGGAGGAATTACCGATAAGATGCGGCAACACAGCGTCTTGCATTTAAGGCTGTGTAGCTATGGAACGTCGCGCAGGTGATAAGTGTTTGGACGATAATAGCGCCAGTAATTAAGAGAGGACAGCCAAACTAGCGCTATGGTATTAGCACGGTGCGGCAACACGGCGCTTAGCATTTAAGACTTTGCCGCCATGGTTGCGCAGGTGAATAATACTGAAGCGGCCAGGAGCGCCTGCTATTAAAATCTGTCTGCTTTTGATTATCGCGTTAGTATCAACACGGTGCGGCAACACGGCGCTTAGCAATTAAGACTTTGCCGCCATGGTTGCGCAGGTGAGTAATACGTAACCAGCATGAGCGCCAGCATTTAATTCCGGACGGCTTAGTCGCGCTGGTATTAACGAAGTGCGGCAACGTGGCGCTTAGCATTTAAGACTTTGCAGCCATTTGTCGCGCAGTTGTAATATCCAGAAACGGCAACAGCGCCAGTAATTAAAGTGGACGGCTTTACTCGTCATGTATAAGCACGGTGCGGCAACACGGCGCTTAGCATTTAAGACTTTGCAGCCATGGTTGCGCAGGTGAGTGATGATCGGCTAGAGCGCCAACATTTAAACACCGGACAGCTATGTCGCGCTAATATAAGTAAGATGCGGCAACACGGCGCTTAGCATTTAAGACTTTGCCGCCTTGTGTCGCGCAGATTAATTATATTTGAACGGCAACAGCGCCAGAATTTGGACAGCTATGTCGCGCTAATATAAAGAAGATGCGGCAACACGGCGCTTAGCATTTAAGACTTTGCCGCCTTGGTTGCGCAGGTTAGTTATATTTGAACGGCAACAGCGCCAGAATTTAAAAGTGGACAGCTTTGAAACTTGCGCCAAACAATTACACGATGCTCCAACGTAGCGCCTAGCATTTAAGACTTTGCTGCTTTAACGTTGCGCTGGTGACATAGACTAGTACTTACTTGATCATACCACACAATTTAACTTTAAAAACTCGCGTGACGATGAGTTCACAAACTCAAAGGGGTCCTGGACCGACGTGGCTTTCACACACACGACGCCAGTGGGTTACAATGCGGATAAACGCACACATCGCGCCCGAGAACCTAACCTAACTTACGAACTAAAAGCAGAGCACACAGCTCAACTGAACTTACATGTTGAAACAGAGAGAGACACAGAACAAATAAGATAATTTTTCGGCTGCGATTTGCCCTTATATAGTCGCGGGAGCCCGCGATCAGACGGCCCCACCACACAATTTCGGCGGTGCGGAGAGGGAAAAGTCATGAGTCACGAGATGCTCCTTCGATCACAATGCACATCTCCCAGTCATTGCATCATCTTAGATAAGAGATGCTTGGTGGAAGATCGATGGAACGACGTTGGCGCGCTGTATGAAAAGTGTTGAGTAGCGCGCAATTCAAATCATTAGAGCTGATACATATGGTGACTGGGCGTGTGTACAGTGTGCATACACGGATACACGCACAATCCTCACAAAGAGGTAAACAAACCATCTGGCAACATTGATGTTTTCACTGATATCAACCACTTTCCTGGGTAATTTTTGAGTTTTGAACCGCAAAATAAATTTTAAAACATGATAGAGCTATCTAGGTAACCAAAACAATTCGGGTAATTTAGTTCATTATTATAATACACCGTTTCCCCAGAAACTTAAAAAAACTGAGCAAGCACGATTGAAGCACATGTCAGGAAGCTCATTAATATCGGCAAAAAATATTTAAATAAAATTTTAGACGATTATTTAGAATCTAAATTTTAGATTATTATTTTGATGACCGATGAACGCACTGTGGATGAAAATTGATTTGGCAAAAAATATTGAGAAAAATTGAACTTTTAAACAGAAAAATCACACACAGAATAATGACTTTTTAAGGCTTCGAAAAAGCGAGGAAACGAAAAAACTAGGGATGTTTTGGCTTATAGAGATACCGGCGAGGCATTGATCAATTCCGTATATTGATTGCAATTGACAACCACATTACTCGTCCCCACCAATCACCGTTTTCCACGCTTAGCCAGTCGGTATCCATGAAAAGTCGGGAATTATAAGGATCGACCCGCAGGCGCAAGGCTACCGTTTCGTGGAACTTGGGAAGAGTTTTTTAATTCACCGAGAATTCCATCAGAAGGCGAAAAAATTATACCGGCCAAGTCAGCAGTGAGGACATGACCCACAAAAATACTCAGAACTGCAATCTTTTTCTTCTTCGTGGGCGGACTTTGAATAGAAGATTAAAAAAAAAGATAAAAATAAAAAAAATCTAAATGAAAAAAAAAAGAATGTTGATTTCCGAGGGACCAGTCACAAAGTGACAGAATAAAGACTTTGAATGAAATGAATCTGTATAAAAAAAAATGAAGTTAAAAATACGTGGGTTTGGTTGTATGATAAAATATCGATTATCGAATGGTTTAGGAAAGAGAGAAAAGGTTCAGGAACTCAGATTGGTTCTATTAACTCAGATCCCCCCTGATTTCTCGTATAGATCAATCTGAGAGGAAAAGGAAGGAAAGAGTTTAAATAAATATAAAAAAATGATTAATACGCGACGCGAGTTATATGAAAAGTTTACTTGATTATCATTAGAGATTTAGGGATCCTGGTGTCAAAACGCATCTGTTTAACATTCAAACGCTCGGCTTGTCCTTCAAGCCGATCCCTTTTGTCTTTAAAATAGCTTTCTCTTTTTTTTTTCGCCCTCTTTCAAAATCTAAAACGGTACAAATCAGTCGCTAACTACTCTAGACTCGACAAACTTGCGCCCTCCGTTGAGTGGTCTTTCTTTCATCATTTTTACAATTTGAATCCTATGTGTTTTGTCTATTATAATCATCACTTATCAATCTCAAATCTTTTCAGTTGCTTACATATTTCAACTTCCTAATTCCCGTTAAGTCACCGAATTAGGCGTCGCTTCCTCGGGGAACGTGACTTTTATGGTCCTCCGGGCCGGATAGTGAACAAACGCGGTCCGGAAATCTACAATCCTGCAATCTTTGTAGTAGGCCAAAACACAACAACGGCCCTCAAAATGTAAACAAATGTGGAAAACACATTCAATGGTGGCACCCATGGTTTCACGTTTGTCTTAATTCTCTCCATATACAGACTTTATTCGAAATGAGTCTCGGGGTTTCAAACTACGTTAACGGTAAGAACTTCTGGAGCATACTGTTGTACCATGGCATGCAAAAGGTTAACGAACCCTCTTCTTTGCATTCTGATAATGAATCCTTGTAATAAACGATCTAATGGTCTTCAAGTGTTGCTTTGTTTGTGTGTTTCAGAGACAACGGGGCGTCTAGATTAGCCGATGGTTCATTCCAGTCGTGTCATTGACTGTTAGCATCTCTGAGGAAGTTTATATGAAGAGGATTACACCGAAGGACTCTTGGCGGGCATTCGTGCATTATGACCGATGAACGAGTGAAGAGCGGGGAAAGGGACAGGGACAGGGACAGGGTGTGCTTTGGAGGGATGGCGTCGGAGGAGGAGGATGAGGTGAGCGTGAGGGGGGCGGTTATGGTCGTGAGCGGGACGCCGGCGCCGCAATTCCGAATCTCGTGCGAGAACGAGATCAGCCCGACATCTGTCGACTACACGCGGGACTACTCGGCCGGTTTTAGTTGGGGCGGCGATCCACAGAGGGAGCCGATGCCTCGAAAGGAGCGACACTGCATGTCTATCCCGAACACTTCGTCCACAGATTTTCTCACCCCTTACTACGGAGGTGGTCGCAATTCAGTCTGCTCCGTCTCAGGTGAGCAATGAACGTATGGTATTCCTTTGGGGACTTGAAAAATTAAACGCATTCAGAATATCTTAACAACGGAAAATAAAAGTATCGTAGCGAAGAAGGGCTGAATTCAACTATAGTTACAATTTTTCGTTCTTAGCACTGAAAAAACAAAGTTTAAACACAACCGACGCAGCCTCATAAAAAAGCTCCGCAGAGCGAAAGTTCCCGCTCTACTGGAGCAAATTGCGGTTGTGCCAAAGCACCGCTTCAGTTGACCAAAAGCAAGGAGATATAGGATGTTACTGTGCCAAAGTAATGCTTCGAATTACTTCAACTTTCTCTGATAGAGCTAGAGCTTTTGCTCAAAGAAGATATTTTAAAAGGCTGCCTCGGCTGTACTTAAGTTTTTTTTTTTTTTTCAGTGTAGGCGAAAAGAGCAAACTTATAGCACATACTATATAAAATAATGAATTTTTGAAAATGCATGATCTGCATTTTGTGGGCGAGTCTTTTTTTTTCAAGTCACCCTACACAGGGTGTCAATCATGGAAGAAGCCAGCACTGCCATTAGGCTGAATATCTCAAGAACGGCTCCGAATTATTTAAAACGCTTAAACACGTGTTCCATTATATCGAGGGGGACATCTTTAATGGGGGTTGCCGATTTGGGTTTAGTGTATTGCGGGTTCTGTCTAATGTTCATATCACACAGGCCTTGTGAAAATGATTGAATTGATTAGAGCCTTGAATTGACCTTTATCCATATGGACAATGTTGGCTCACTTTGCGCTTCGGTCGTAGGGACCAATTGAGGACCCCCATGTTTATTATTTGATAATTGGAAAGAGGATAACATTTTAAGACTTCTAACACAAACCGGAAGTCGATATGGTTTTTCGTTCTCGATTTATCGGAGGCCGAAGTTCGATTTGGACCCATTTTCAAAAATCTGAAACACGGGGTCCATTATTTTCAAAGATAATCATTTTCCGGGGGTCGCCGATTTTCAGGCCCCCAAGGGGCGGGGCGGGGTGAATTTTTCAATTAGGGGGTCGAGCTCCTCAACCGTGCTCGCTTTGCGGGGCCTGAAAATCTGCGACCCCCGGAACATGATTATCTTTGAAAATAATGGAACTCGTGTTTCAGCGGTTTTTTTTTTTAAATTTCGATGTGTCTCCTTTTTTTAGCCTCTGAAAATTTTGAAAATTAAAAAAAAAAAAAAACTTAGGGGGCTCAAAAGCGCCCTTCAAGTACATTTTGTGGAAATTATGCATTTTTCCTGAAAAGTACTTGCTCCGTAGAGCATTTTAGACCCAACGTTTTCTAAATTTGGACCATGCGAAGGAAAGTTACGAATTTTTGAAAATGAGTCCATATCGCATTTTGACCTTCGATTTATCGAGAACGAAAAACTATATCGACTTTTGGTTTGTGTTAAAGTCTTAGAATTTTGTTCTTTGCCCGATTATCAAATAACAAATGGGAGTATCTATTTAAAGTATTGGATATAGGGGGCGGTACCCCTCCTAGGAGCCCCCCACGGGGGTCCCAAAATCGACGACCCCCATAAAAGATGTCCCTTTTGATATAATCGAGCACGTGTTTAAGCGTTTTTAAAAATTCGGAGCCGTTCTCGAGATACATATAATCAGCCTGGCTCCTTTTTTAATTGACACCCTGGATATTTTGTATTTTGTTTCTTCGGAAAATTCTGGAGTTCTGGAACGTAAACTGAGTGAGGGTTTTTGCTTAATTTTACAATAGTCAGCTTGAAAAAGCCCTCCTGAACCTGTTATAACAACTTTTCATGGCCACTAGTACCCGTATAAAAGTAAAATAATGTTGATCACGTTTGGTTTTTGCCTACCTCACGAATTGAAGGAGTTTAAAAAGAGACCTCTCAAAACCCGTGAAAGTGATGGAAGTAGAAACTATAGATGTCAGCTGTAGTGATTCATTAAAGCTGGCTGTTTTAATGAGCTAACCAGGATTGCTATTTATGTTATGAGTTTAGATATAATAGTGATTGCGTGATAAAAATGAATCGGTATTTAAGTTGTTTTTTTTTTAGACGCAAACATTGGTATGTTCATAAAGTAATTAGGATAGATAACTATTCGTACGCTCTGGTTTTGTTTTTGCCTACCTCTCGAATTGAAGGAGTTTTAAGAGGGACCTTCCAAGCAGGTGCAAGTGGAACTACATGATCGTCGTTCATTGATCAGATTTAGACCTTTCCCCTATTAAATGTCGTTTTATTGGCTTTATAATTTTTTTTCTTTTTTTTTATAACAAAAATAAAATTTTTGGTTTATGCGTTGTTATTAGCTCCCTAAAGAGCTCCCAACGCAAACTTGACACCGAATCTTTGAAATCAAGTTCTGTTGATTCAATATTTGAATGATAAATTGTAACTCATTTTAGTACTCCTACAGTTTTTTGCCGAGGAGAACATAAAATTCAGATCTGACCACGGCTCACCAATCCCGCCTGGGAGGGGGCGGGATCATTCATAGTCCCTATAAGTAAAAAGCGATAGCCTAACATTATGGCCAATTTGGCCTAATTTAGCCTGTAATTTAAATAATAACACGATTATCAGCTTTGAAAAGTGCTCCTACAACGGCCCCTCATTAAGCGGCCCCATTAATAGCTAAGGATGTTAATTGTTAAGCGGTCTGTAGTTCTTCAAGATATGCATCGGTCGACTTATCAGATTGTTTCACTTATTAGAGTTGTATTTTTTGTTTTTGTTTTTGTTTTTTTTTTCACAATTCCTCCTTTATGATGTACTTTTTTTCCCTATTCTCTTTCAATGGCACCTCTTTCCCTTTTCATTGTATTTCAGCGTCTCTCTTTTTGGACGGATCAACAGATTATATTCATCAAAATTCTGACGAACTCACCCTCTCTTCCAGGCTTTGAGTTTGAATACGAGTATTATCTTGTTTAGTACCCTTTTTGGCCTTGTGAAGTTTCATTCTTCCCTCTTTTTTTTTTTTTTTTTTTTTTTTTTTTTTTTTTATCTCCTACTTTTCATCCCGCCGTTCCACGCTTTCTTCTTGAGATATCATAACGGTGAGAGAACAGAGAAGAGCAGTATCAGGTTTTTTTCTCCTTTGATAACTCCCCAAGTGAGCGCCACTTTCACGCTACCTAATATTGCTTTTAGGGACGTCACCGCACTCACTGCATGCGGCCTCAGAGGGTCAGCCCAGTTTCAAGTATCAAAGAGACATTGAGTTCCATCACTTTTATATTTTTTCTTCCTTCTTTCAAACGAAATTGATCGAGTAAAAATCAGGATTTTCGTCAAAGATATACATTTCTCATGAGTTTACCTTTCTACCAGAAATCTTGACAGCGCATTTTTTTTTTTAAATACAAAATTATTCAATCCTTGGTCTTATTTCTCTTCAACCAACTATGGCTTTTTCGAGACACCGGCAGGCCGATCTTTAGAATTCCCGACTTTTATTGACTAATTAGGTTTGGAAAGCAGTGATTAGTGGAGACGAGACACGTGGTTGCCAAGTCTAATAAAAATACGGAATTTATCTGATTGGTTATCAGATGCTCAAGACTGCCTGATAATAACCAATTAGATCAATTCTGTATTTTGATTAGACTTGGCAACCACATGACTAGTCTCCACCAAAATCATCGTTTCCCATTCTTATCCAGTCCATCCAAAAGTCGGGAACTTTAAGGATCGGGCCGCAGCACAGTGTGTAATTTTGGCAATCTAGCGCCCGAAAACCTCCAAAAAGTATATTGGCAGATCATTGAAAGAATATCTGAGATTGACGAATTAGAAGTACAAGGAGCAAAAAAATAGCATCAAATATAGACCATAAATCACCTTTTAAAGGGTAGGGGAGTCCTCAAATTCATCAAATTTAGTGAACACGAATCATACATCAGCCGGCGAATCTCAGAAACACAAGGGAAAAAAACAATAAACATACATAGATTCAAATGGAATTTTCGCATGATGTACTCAAAAATACTCAATTTTCCTTTGTATTAAAAGAAAGCTGAGAGTCTCTACTTTTTTTATCTGGAAAGACATCCTGCGAATTTTTGCGATTTTAAAAGTTGCGTGCATAAATAGAAGGCAAAGTTGATCTGTTAGCTCTGTGCTTCTCAGAAACGCACTATTAAAAAACAAGCAAACATCATTAGATTCAGATGAGAATTTCGCATGATGTACTCAAAAATACTCGATTTTCCTTTGTATTAAAAGAAAGCTGAGAGTCTCTACTTTCTTTATCTGGAAAGACATCCTGCGAATTTTTGCGATTTTAAAAGTTGCGAGCAGAAACGTGAACGTCATAATCGATCGGTTTTTTCTGCAAATCTGAGAAATGTAAAATAAACCTTAAACTTGGTTAGATTCAGATGAGAATTTCGCATGATGTACTCAAAAATACTCGATTTTCCTTTGTATTAAAAGAAAGCTGAGAGTCTCTGCTTTCTTTATCTGGAAAGACATCCTGCGAATTTTTGCGATTTTAGAAGTTGCGAGCATAAATAGAAGGCAAAGTTGATCTGTTAGTTCTGTGCTTCTCAGAAACGCACTATTAAAAAACAAGTAAACATCATTAGATTCAGATGAGAATTTCGCATGATGTACTCAAAAATACTCGATTTTCCTTTGTATTAAAAGAAAGCTGAGAGTCTCTGCTTTCTTTATCTGGAAAGACATCCTGCGAATTTTTGCGATTTTAAAAGTTGCGAGCATAAACGTGAACGTCATAATCGATCGGTTTTTTCTGCAAATCTGAGAAATGTAAAATAAACCTTAAACTTGGTTAGATTCAGATGAGAATTTCGCATGATGTACTCAAAAATACTCGATTTTCCTTTGTATTAAAAGAAAGCTGAGAGTCTCTGCTTTCTTTATCTGGAAAGACATCCTGCGAATTTTTGCGATTTTAGAAGTTGCGAGCATAAATAGAAGGCAAAGTTGATCTGTTAGTTCTGTGCTTCTCAGAAACGCACTATTAAAAAACAAGTAAACATCATTAGATTCAGATGAGAATTTCGCATGATGTACTCAAAAATACTCGATTTTCCTTTGTATTAAAAGAAAGCTGAGAGTCTCTACTTTCTTTATCTGGAAAGACATCCTGCGAATTTTTGCGATTTTAAAAGTTGCGAGCATAAACGTGAACGTCATAATCGATCGGTTTTTTCTGCAAATCTGAGAAATGTAAAATAAACCGAAAACATGGATAGATTATGAGATCACTTTTACGCTCGCAACTTTGAAAATCGCAAAAATTCGCAGGATATCTTTCCAGGTAAAGAAAGTAGAGACTCTCAGCTTTCTTTTAATACAAAGGAAAATTGAGTATTTTTGAGTACATCATGCGAAAATTCCATTTGAATCTATGTATGTTTATTGTTTTTTTCCCTTGTGTTTCTGAGATTCGCCGGCTGATGTATGATTCGTGTTCACTAAATTTGATGAATTTGAGGACTCCCCTACCCTTTAAAAGGTGATTTATGGTCTATATATGATGCTTTTTTTTTGCTCCTTGTACTTCTAATTCGTCAATCTCAGATATTCTTTCAATGATCTGCCAATATACTTTTTGGAGGTTTTCGGGCGCTAGATTGCCAAAATTACACACTGTGCGCAGGTCAGGTTCCTCAAATAATTGGGAGGGATCGTGGAAAACAAAAAAAGTTGGTTGGTTTTTCGGCCACAGTGGGTCTGTTGGAAACTTTTGCTACAGCGTTACGGAGGGCCAATTCATTCCTGTGTGAAATCGCGGAAAATTCTGTTTGGAAGCATCGACATTCGACAAGTCTCAAAAACCACTCACAAACTCAACAAATTCAAAGATGGCGGTAGAATGAGCGGTCGACAATTATTGAGGAGTCCATATAGGCTTCTAATCGCAACTTTCTATTTGTAGGAAAAAGGATTCATCATCATAGGCAGTGGCGTAGCGTACAGTTTGGCAACGTTGTATTGCGTCCGTTTAAACCCATGTAAAAGGTCGAATGCGAGGGAGTTCACCGAACACTCAAGGGTTCGATCTTTTCTGTGGGTTTAAATGGACGAATTGCAACGTTGCCAAATTGCACGCTACACCACTGATCGATCATAGGGAAATCTGCTATTAGATAGGACTCCCTCATTGTAACCCCCTTATTCTACTAGCATCTTTGAATTTTGTTAATCGGATTTATTGAATTTGTCAGTATAGGTTTTGAGACTTGTTGATGTTTTCAATGTGATTATCCCGCAATTTGTGGAGGGCATTGATACTCCATAACGTTGTAGCAAAAGTTTGCAACAGACCCATACGCATAGTTTTATTTTTTACTCGCGTTAATTTTTTTTCAATTTTTTCTTACACGCGGTGTAACACCATAGGAGTAAGCCATTTAAAGGCGTTAATGAAATCATTTTCTACCAACTGTGTAGCACTGTGCGTCGCGTCTCGCCAAGAGGAGTTAATGTTCGATTAATTTTACTTAATCAAGTTGGTAATTTTCACTTCCATTTTATTTTTCATTTCTCTCACCTGGTGCAATCAAGGAATTTGAAAATAACAACGAACGTAATTAAAAATTACAAATTTTCATGGTAGCTGCGCTCCAGACCGGAGGAGAAGAGCTGCATACCCCCGATTCCTACTTTCTTCGCCGCATATCTTGTCCTTTCACCTTTTGAGAAATCGTGTTTTATAAAATGCATTTATTTAAATTGAGGTTCAAATGGAAATCGTAATTAATTTTCATGGAGGTATTCCTGCCGTAAATGGCTATTAGCCTCTAAGCGTCCTTGTAACATCAAACAACTCGCTCTCCTGCCGATCCGCGCGTTAGGAAAAAGAAAGAAAGAAAAAAAGAAGCTTTTACAGTTGAGTGTTCTTCTTTTTTACTCCTTTGAAAGAGACGATAAGTGTATTAATCCAAAAGTCTCTCTTCCCAAGATAAATAAATGAATTTATCTCCAGATACTGTTCGATCCTTTTTACAATTTAAAGGGTTTTATAATAAACAGAGTTAAAAATTCTTATGACAGAAGTTCCCTTGAAAACGAAAATCAAAAGATATGACAGGATATAGGATTGCTCTCATCCAAAGCTTCAGCCATTGAAGACAGGTGTATTTTTTTTTTTCCTCCGAGGTCAAAGAGACAATCCGAGGGAGTGTCATATCAAAACGTGATAAGTTCATAATCTCCTCTAAAAGTTAAAACTTTTAGAGGATACTGCATGCGCTTTCACTTATTGAATTATAGAAAACTTCATTGCAATGAAACCCTTCACATTTTCCTGTTAAAAAAAAAAAAAAAAAAAAAAAAAAAAAAAAAAAAAAAAACAGAAAGAGCCATTAAAAAGTCATACCCTCCAGTGACAATTCGACCCAAGTTCGCAGTGCAAACGTTTCAAAAGTTCAGTTGACATTTGCTAAAGTTGAGGACACTCAAGTGCAGTTGTATGCCTTTTGTCTACTTTCTTTTTTATACCAAGAAGAGTTCTTAAAACGAATTCGAATTCGATTACACACGGTGTAATTCGATTATTACACACCTCTTTTTTAAAAAGAGTGAATAACGGTGAGTGTTAAGAAATGTCGATTTGCACTTATTATGCACAGTCGATGAAATCGAGAACTAAAAGCCTTGGCACCTTGAATCAATGATACTTTTCAGTTTTGCCGTTGTTAAGCTATTCTTTGAAGTAGGGCAATCATGAAATCAACTACAACTGTCCAGTATTGCCAAATTTGGCGGGATAATCAAAAAGAGGTCTTTAGTCAAAATAATAGCCAAATTTTTGCCACATAATTTTTTATAATTTTGACACTTGAATAAATAGAAAATGTTTTGGGAAGTTTAAATATGCTTCTCGTATTTTAAGAGAACCCCGTAGTTCCGGATGGGGGATCAAAGCCAACCCTTTGGAAGTCGATAGCTTTTGAACAAAAAACCTTGCTCCGCAAATTTTTGCAACAGTTTAGTCGCAAAAAGAGTGTTCATTTAATGTAAAACAAGTCTAATTTCCATTTATTTTTGAGACACCTGTACCAGGAAATTTTTCGTTTTTTTTTGGGAGAGAAAAAATGTGCACTTTTGAATGGGACTGTTACACACTTCTGCTACACGGGGGAAAACAACTGGTAGAATTTACCATACTTATTTGTAGCTGATTTTGGAGTCTGCTATTAAGTATGGTAAATTTTACCATCATATGATAAATGCAACGTACCTTGTGGTGAAATGTACCACAGCTTATCTTCATTTACCACAAGGTACGTTGCATTTACCATATGATGGTAAAATTTACCATATTTGATACCCAATTAAATGAGAGGGGGCTGGAGGAGTTACCAACCTTTATTTTTTTTATTTATTTTTTTTATACATATAAGACCTTTTCTAAATAAGTGGGGCTTTAGCCCCCAAAGCCCCCCCCCCCCATTGACAACCAAACGCCAATTTAGACTGAACTTATTTATAACTCATCAAATCCGCGTCGCAGGTCGTTTTGATGAATCAATATTGTAAATCAATATGTATTATAAATATCAATACGTATAATATAAATATGAATATGTAATATGTATACGTAATAAATATTGTTGTTGTATTAGCTTTCATCCAAACACATAATGCATCACTTCTCTTTTGAAAAAATAATAGTAATAATAATAATAATGCGGCTTCACGAGCTTGAGATGCCAGCGCGTATGAAGAGACGATCGGAAACGCCGCGCCGCACTATGGTCCAGACGACCGGTTTAGGAAGACATTGTTTTGCATTAAAACCGCCCAATATCTCGAAAACGGCTCATCTGACACCAAAACTGGTACTTACAAAAAAGATAGAACATAAACCGTCTTAACTTTTTTGTAATAACCATTTTTGATGTCAGATGAGCCGTTTTCAAGATATTGGGCGATTTCAATGCAAACTAATGTCTTCCTAAATCGGACTTCTGGACCATAGTGCGCCGCGCCGTCTCGTAGTAGAGACTGCGTAGTAGAGACTGCGTAGTAGAGACCGCCGTTTGAGACTAAAAAGGGATTTTAATTAGCTTGGAATTTAAAAGTTAATTTTGTGGCCCGGTCAGGCCCGGGCAAAATTAGAATGCTCTCTTTTTTAATGATTTGTCATTTTTCAGATTATTCGCTTCGTCGAAGGCCGATAACCTTAAAAATCATGCCTCGATTGGATTGGCCCGGTGATGCGCCTCATCGGATCAACGACAAGCCTTGTCGCTCAACTTCCGCTCCAGCCTCGACAGAGTCTGACTGGTCATTTCTAACAAGGTAAGGATTTCTGAACTTTGCTCTGATTATTTTGAATCAATCAACAGAACAAAGAACAAAACACGAAACATGAAACACAAAACTGCGATTTTGCCGCAATATTTGGTTTCTCGGTACTTTCAATCCTATATTTTCGAAGTTAATATTAACGATACATTTTGCTGAGACACTCATGAGATGCGATTAGGTACGTCTTTGTAGTTTCATTCTGCTTTGTAAATATAAATCACTTTTGGCCAGAAAGGCATTGATCAAATGGTTACGCTCTGGTAGCAAAAATCGGCACTAAATACGGAAAATCCACCTTAAATATGAAGGAATTCCCTCTGCCTTCTATCTAGCAACGGTGGTAACGTTAACGGGGATGCTTCAATGCATGATCCCATCAATGAGCAAACTCACTCAAAAGAGCTGGCTGGCTCCATCAAGAATAAGTTTGTTTGCGTTGAACTGCGTGCGGAGTAATTTTCGATGCTGTTTTATTATTCATCTCTCCCCTCTCCACCACTCTCCAACCCAATTTCCCCTCCTCCATATTTTCACAAAATTTTGTGTATGAGAATGAATTGAGGCGTTTGCCAGAGTAAAATAGCATGAAAAAGCGGGCGACTTCGACCAAAACAAACCCTGATTTAACTTAGCTACTTGAGAAGATCGCACCCCACGTTTTTCAGACTCCTCTAATGGAGACACTGCAGTGCATAGCTGCCGTTTTGTGTGAATGTATTTAATGACTTTTTTGTACTCAACGAATATTGACATTTCGATTCTTACAATCTGGCAACGTTCGACTTCGTCTATTTAAACCCATGTAAAATATCGATTAGAGAGAAAGCACTGTACATTTGTGGAACCCCAATTCTTCAAACTTTTTTACGAGTTTAAATGGACGAAATACGGCAGTGCCAAATTCCACGGGACTTGCATGTACATCTCGTTGTTGGATACCGCTCAAAAAGATCCACCATCCCAATCGGCGAAGGACTCTAATTGGTGGTGGTGGTGGGGGGGTTCTCATTAATTTAATCTTAAAGTTGGCAACATGGATATTTCTCTTGATGTTTCAATTCCCTCTGCATTCGCTTTTTTGCCATAGCGCGGCTCCCCTCCCTCCCTCTCTTTTTTTTTAAATTTATGATTTAAATTGGATGCTTTGAATGTCTGGTGATTTCACACACTCGATCCCACTCGATTTTCATTTTCTGTTTTCGCTTCTCCTCATCAATGTTTCACTGAATGCTGTAAGTTTTCTAGTGAAGTATATAAACAATTTCAAGTTGTTTAACCCATGTTTCATATATATCAGGTCTGGCCGGCAGCTTTCGGCCCCCTCCGATGGTCCATTGTTTGGAAACCCATTAGCACAGAGTACCCAATCACAATCTTAGAACTCACAATCAGAATCGCGCGTTTTGAATTTGTTTACATTAGAGAGACCCACTGCCTGCGTCGCCACATTTCATAATTTAAAATCAACTAATCACCTCTTGATAACAAAAAATACACTGACATTTTTCCTTGCGATCTTATTCCAGTTAGATGTAAAATAGGCAATTACGAACATTTAATGGCAATTTGTTTGTTGCTTCGCCAATGCGCACTTCACGGGATAGCCGAATTCAAAGATATGTCAACGTAATCGGGAAATAAGGTTCTCAAACATTGGGCTTTTCGCTTTTGCGCTACCGGCCAGATCTAATTTATAAATTTAAATTAGTTTAAGCTAGATCTCAAGTACTTAAACTGTTCAGAATATTTTGTGAACAAGTATGAAGAAGTTGGAGGGATGAAAAATCCACTGGCGAAATTCTTGCTGAGATTCTCTACCTCTATTTTCTGCACAATGCACATTGCACATGTCTAAAAGTGCTGCTTTTTATACTGTATATGAATGGTATTCTACAAATCCATTAACTATTTAATCGTTTAAAGCAAAAATTACTGCTTTGGTTATTTCTATGAGCTGTTATTTTACTACGGATAAAACAATGCCACGAGGCATATGGAGGAGGAAAAAAGCAGGTCTTCGTAAACGGAAGTTGCAACTTATTACTGTGAAAAATGTTCTTGAAACTTAATCAAAAGAGTTTCGTTCAGAGATCTGAATGAATGTTTTGCCCTTTCGATGTTTATCATACCTTAGACCTTTGCTCGGAACTTTAATCAAAATAATTAGATGGCGCGTATTTTCTTTGTATATGAAAGCGTTCGTGCTTCTCATGGCTTCTCAATGAAATTTTAATTATTTAGATGGATAATTTCGGCAACGAAATAGCTTTTAATAACTTTACGAAACAGGAAAGATACATTCATAATTTTACTCCTTAAGAAGAACATAAATATGACAGTCTGACAAAATATAACATTTTTTGAAAAAGCATATTCTTTGGTTTTATCTAACCAATATCAGACGCAATCAAACTGATGATAGTAAAGAAAGTTGGCTTAAACTTCATAGTATTTGTAATGTTATATCATGTGCCTTATCATTATGCTTAAGTACTTTTTTCTATAAATGTTAAGACTCGCAAAAGTGTTTGATAGTGTGGATCGCACTTCATATTTTGTCTACTTAGACGGTTTTATTCATACATTTGAACTTAATGCATCAAATACATGTGTGCTATTGTATACAAGTTACATTCTATATACATGAGTAGGTATAGTAGTAAAAAAAGTAGTAGTAGTATACTATACATATAGTAATAAAAATCTAAAATAATTTCTCAAAAATCCGCCCTAATATCATGCTTTAAATTGGACCAGCTAAAAATTCCTTTGGGGGTTTTTGGAACCTTATGATACTCTCATATCGTTCTTTTTGAGTGATTTTGAAATAGAACTCAACCCACCATAACGCTGTAGCAAAAGTTTGTAACAGGCCCATTCTCTAGAATGGCTTCCAAACGGTTTTCTCGCAATTATTTGAAGGACTTTTATAAGCTCTGGAAAAATTGCTTTACAAAAAGAAGTTGCAGAGGCACTCCATACAAATATTGCATATTCCGGTCCTACTCATATTTATCAGTTCAGCACTGAATATCATGAGCAGATAATGAAAACTGTTGCATTATTTTATACGTTAAGTCTTATTAAAATGAGCTCTTAGCTTTTAGCTAAGTCGAGCTTGAAAGTTCGTAACTTTGGTCAAAAAGATTTTTCACCTTTCAATCTTACATCCAGAGCCATTGCATCAAAAATTCTGTTTTATGAAATCCCTGATTTTGCAACACAACGTTGAGAAAACTTTTTTAATCCAATTAAAACACTTTTGCGATCTCGTTTGCATCTCCCATTGTTTTATGACTTCATCTTGATGATAATGAGATTAATAATAATTTAATTCAAGTATTTTAGGAATAATTTTGATCTCAGAGTAATAAGTTTAATCTGTTATGAAACTTTGCCGCCGTAACAAGGTCGCCATGAGACGAACGGACGGAGCAGTGAATGAGGCAAGGAAAATTAAAATCGAGTTTTATGCATCACTTGAGCAGGCGGCGGATATTCCGGTGGATATAACTGAAAATATTCCCTGGTATTTTAAGATCAGTCTTTGTAAATAACAGACGCTTTTAAATGAAGTTAAGGTACAGTTATGAGTTAATACTTAAGAACTCGAATGATAGTTCCGATGCAGCTCTGAAAAATTTTGCACCCTGTCGACTGGAGACAACAATGTTCATTTCTTATACTTCCTTCTCAAGTCAGCATTTAGTGGTGCTTCAATCAATGTTCAGCCAACTAGTAGCATCGACTGGTAAAAGGACATGGCACAATCCTTATGGGAACTGGCGTACCCCAAAATGTTTTTTAAGTATTATAAATCGACAGATTATCACTTAAAGAGAAAAAGTTCTCACGGCACCAAAGTGATCCCATGTCCAGTTTTTTAGCTATTAAAGCTCAAAGACGGGAACTACTCTCGTGCGTCGGCGCGCAATGATGAAGTAGTGCCGGCCACCTCACAACTCGGCTCAACGTAGAGTGTGGTCGGCCCATTTCGATCATTCATTCACCCGCTCGACTACCTGCCGAATTCTCTCTTTCTATTCCACTGCTCGTCTCTCTCTCCCTCTCCCTCAATGCGATCGGAAAAGTGTTTCTGTTTACATGCCGTAATCGGTATCCTCAGGGGAGAGGGGAGGTTGAAGCTGGAGTATCAACAACTTTGGTATCTTAAAGCGTCCGAGGCACCCCGCGCGACTACTCATTACGAGAGAGATGACAGTAAACTAATGTGACCGAAAGAATGAGAATTCGGCAGGTAGTCGAGCGGGTGAATGAATGATCGAAATGGGCCGACCACACTCTACGTTGAGCCGAGTTGTGAGGTGGCCGGCACTACTTCATCATTGCGCGCCGACGCACGAGAGTAGTTCCCGTCTTTGAGCTTTAATAGCTAAAAAACTGGACATGGGATCACTTTGGTGCCGTGAGAACTTTTTCTCTTTAAGTGATAATCTGTCGATTTATAATACTTAAAAAACATTTAGCGGTAAGCCAGTTCCCATAAGGATTGTGCCATGTCCTTTACTTAGAGGGAGTCATCAATTAGATTAAAAAACTATTGTAAAACGTGGAAAAAACTATACTTCCGCCATTTTTGGTCATATCTTTTTTACTTTTTTTTTAGTACTTTTGATAAAACCATTTTAATCCTTTTTTTAATAATTAAAACCCCAAAAAATTTTACAGCTTATACGAATGACATGCTGGCACTTGCTTTAACTCTCGAATTTTTGGACAAAGATCAGGAACGAACCCGGGTTTCCCGAGAGGTAGTGGCCGGTGGTCAAGATCGAATCCAGGTTTCCTGGGAGGTTGTCCAAAGTCTTATAGTGGAATAAGCTTCGCTTAACTCATAGATAGTGGCGACGAATTTGCAGTTCTTAGACATCATAAGAGGCGGTAGCCGCCCATGCCAAGTCGGAAATAATATACTCCAGAAAGTGAAAAAATTCTAAGTTTTTCCTCAATTTTAGCTTTAATATATACTTTAGTTCTTTAGAGTTATTTTTTAATTTTTTTTTTCAAGTATTTTCAATTTTTTTTCTTGTCACAAACCACGAATAAAATTTCCAAGAGAGGTTGTTAATTATTCAAGTTTATTTTCCTTCATTTTTTTAATTATTTTTTAAGTTTTATACGTAGTTGGACATTTTTTCCAGAGAATTCGTCAAATTTTTAAATTTATTTTTGTTATTTTTTAATTCTTTCCTAACTCTTATATACTTAATCATTTTTCTTAATGTATCGTCAAAAAACTTTCCGCGAGAAGTTACTAGTCTTTAGGTATTTTTTTAGTTCTTTTTTTTATTCTTTTTCAACTCTCGTTTAATGGAGAAAGAAGCGAAAGAAACTTTTAACATTTACTTGTAAGTTAAGTTTATTTTAGCTTTTTTTTCACTTAAAAAAGACTTGTTCTTTTTTTATTCTTTTTCAACTCTCGTTTAATGGAGAAAGGAGCGAAAGAAACTTTTAAAATTTACTTGTAAGTTAAGTTTATTTTAGCTTTTTTTTCACTTAAAAAAGACTTGTTTGTGACCTAAAATTTGTCAAATTTATGGACTGTCCAAAAACCGTTTTATTTCAATAACTGATTACTTCTTTTTATTGTTTAGTCAAAAAAGTATTCTTCTTTAATTAGTTTTCAACTAAATTTTATAAGTCAATGCTACTAGGGATCTTTGATCCTGGCTCAAAAAGAGATCGCTACACTCTTAGAGAGTGTTGTGTAATTAATATAGTTTATACATACGGCAACCTTGCAGTTTATCAGTGTAGTACACTTCAACGCACAATCAGTGGCGGCTGGTGCTATGTGGCAACAACGGACAACGAAGCCCCTCCCTTAAAACACACGTAAAATAATCGATCTTCAGGAGATTGACTGAATCCCTGAGAAATGGATAATTTTACATTTGTTCAAATGGCTGTTAAAACTCATGACCGCCAAATAGCAGATAATTCTTAAAAATTCACTGCTCTTTTGAATTAACTTTTCCATTTTTAGAGTGGCAGGTTAACTGATTGTACTAGTGTACCTATTTGTCTCTTTTTGTTTTCAGGTAAGAGCAACTTCTCAAAGTACACCTTGCAAGTTTTACCCAAGCTAGATTAATCTGGACCTGAGCCATCTCGTTTTGAACTATGGTTTGAATCTCACCATAAAGGGTATTGTTTAACAAGTTACATTTTTACTTTCCATAATCTGTCTATTCTAAACTGTAAATACCACCCTAGGTATAACCCTTAATATCTATCTATGAAAAATATATTTAAGGCCATCGTGTGATGGTACGTTTCTTTCTTTATCGATGGCCTAACGTCAAATCTGCTGACCATTTAGATAGTTCATCAACGTTTCGATCCAAAATTCTCCACAGGTTCGACATATGATTAAAATGTAATTAGTACATATGATTAGTATGTTTGGTGATCCAGTATGTTCGTTGTTCGGTTATCTAGTATGTTTGATGTATGATTACAGTTTGCCTTATACTATTAGTTTTGACGATCTGAGTTAAATAAATATAAATTGTGCTTTAGAAGAAGGAGCAGCCTGGAGGAAGATGTGATTTTATGAAGAAGGTCGCACTGCGTGTCCTAAGTGAAAGGAATCCTCCATTTTCAAATCCCTTTGATCTTTCCGAAATTAAGATGATTTCACTTATTATAGGATGCAGATGTTTAGGTTTAAACGGTTTTTAAGCCCCTTCCCCCCACTTTGATTCCAAAAATCCGCCCATGATCACATGAGACTGCCCGTTGTGACCCACCCCTTTTGTATGCCTCTTGGATTTTCTAATAACGCCTTTTGGGGGTTCATGAGTGGATTTTGAGATGATTTGATGCTTTCAATGTTAATTTCACGCGATGTTACCCAGAATACGACCCTTCATAGCACTGTAGCAAAAGTTTGCAACAGACCAATTCACGGAATGACCTATCCTTTTGTCTTATTCTGACATAGATACATGTATCATTTTCACCAGCTTGCCGGTACGATGAATTCTAGAACACCCCCATTTGAGAGTAAGAGAGACAATTTGGAATGCACAACGATATCTTTCAGCGAGCCAGTGACATCATCACTAAATCCGTCTATTAAAAACTGACTCTAAGACTAAATGTAGAGTTGCTGATGAGCCATTTGGCAACAGAGCTGGCAAGGACATACTCAAGAGAGATACTCTGTTTATGAGCAGAGGAAGCTACAGAATTTCAAATGAAGCGCTCAACGGGACGGGACGGGACGAGACGGAGGTTGGAGGTTACAATGACCCCCCCCCCCCCCCCAACCATCTTTGTAACTCCGAGGTGCGAGGTGCGTGAAAATTCGCCTCGTTGCCTCCTGAAATTGATTTTGTCGATAACCTTTAACTGGCCTCTCCTCTGTTGTTTCCCCCATTCCTTGCGGGCAATCGCGGTTTAAATATCAGCGCGGCCGGTAGAGTGCGCGGTGTTTGATTGTTACAACATCGGCTCTTGTAGAAAAGTACACATTGTAGTTTTCAATTAATTTCAATCTCACTCTGTTGGAAGTCCCTTCTTCCTGCCGCAACCTTTTTTGACCCTTCACCCATCCTCAAATGCTTGGGTTGCTAACGAGATTACGAGCTACCCAAAATAAAATTATAGGTCATATAATGTAGAAACTTTCGATCGAAAAATTAGTAAAAAAGCTGCAGATGTTCCAATGACCGTCAAACCGTAATGACTGTCGATGCAATTTTTGCAAATATACCGATTAAAAGCGTTTTATTTAAGAGTATATTTTATAAGTTTAAAGGAACACATTTTGCGAGTTTTTATTGCTACCATCGTCATTTTTCGAGGTTTTTTACCCCTGAATTGTCCCTTAAATTGATTATGGCAAAAGAGTGCACTGTGCAACAGCCCCGTTGCAGCTTTCTCTATAATAAATCAATTTTCTTAGCATAGAAAGTTGTGATTAGTTAGGACTCTCCCATCCATCATTTGACCTCCATTTTTTGCGGTCCCTCCAAAACGCTGAAATCAAAAGTTTGCATTAGATCCACTGTTCTGAAAGTTTGATTTGAAGCTTCTCTAAAACCCTCCCCGTGTTCTAAAGAGGGCTCGATATTTTTTTTTTTTTTTTTTTTTAATTCTCATTTTCCAATTTTAATAATTTATCAAACAGATGAGGAAATTTAGAACCAAACGCTAAAGAACCACCTTATAAATGAAGGCAGAAAGTGTTCTCTTAAAACATCCATCAACGCAAATAAAGCATTATTTTGTCGTTGCCATCAAACAGGCATCAGTTCGAAACGTTCCAGCCTTGCAGCATTTTGGTTTTACAAAATGCTGGCGTGATGCTGCGTGTTGAAGTGACATCATCTTCTTTCGGTTCTAATGGAAGTGCACGGTGCATCCGATATACGTCATGTGCCAAGAGACGTGCTCTCGGTACGCGTTGAAAAAGCTAACGCTCCCTTTCAGCGCAATTTAATAATGAGCAAATTGATTTGAACTATCTAGCCCTAGTCTGGAGGCACACTGCTCGTCGAATGCAATTTTCGTAAAACTCAGCTGCGCGCCGCGCCTCCTCGTGTCGCATGCCACTGCATCATGATCGCGAGGACAATAAATCCTAGCTTTCAAGATTCGACGGCTCCAATTCACGCCCAGGCTCCGAAACGTGACGTCATTTCCTCGTGAGTTTTTCATCGATTCACATCGATGACGTAAAAAAAAAAAAAAAAAAAAAAAAAACTGCATGAACTCAATTCGGTGCCAGGAAATAATCTGGTCAAATGGGGGTCTCCTGGAATGTAGGAGAGGACGGAAAGGCTTTCCATGCAGCGATAGTGCGGAGTGTCGCACAGTGGCTCAAAACCGTCGGCCTAATCGCGTTTGCTCCCATTTGAACTCATCATGCAATAATATCGATTATCTGGAGCTTTAATCGATGCTTCTGTAATTCTCAAGGCCGAAACATCTAAATAGAAAAGCCCATTCACATGATGCAATGTTGCAATATGTAGTACAAACGAAATAAAGATAATTATTTTATCAACTAATTTTAACCTCTTGAAAGACGTAAATACACCTGATCTGGCAACATCGATTAAAATTTAAGTAAATAAAAGAATGAATGAAAATGAATTTGATGCAATATTGCTGACAATTACGTGAAGATCAGTTTTACGTGATAGATATCACGTAAAAATTATGTAACTGATCTCGTGATTATTACGTTATGTCACCAGTTCTGCATCAACTTTTAATAACATTTTATGTAAAAGTACTCTTTTCATAACTTAAAACTCGCTTCCAGTTTTAATTAATTTTTACTCAAATGTCAAGTCTAAAATGTTGGTTGGGAAGTAACAATTTGGAACCAATTTCTCAAGGGTATCACCTCGAGAGAGCGATAGGAGAAGCACATTTTTTGTGGGTATCAATTTTTTCGTGACGTCACGCTAAATAGGTTGATTCCAACCTCTTTGCTTCCAGCTAAGGCTTAGCCGCTTGTAGCTTAGCTGCTAAGCTACAAACGGCGGGCGGTCGGGTCGGCTTATGTGCTTTTGCATGGGAGAAAAGAAGCTTTCTTGAAGGGAAAAGATTAGATTCTAAATGCATGACAAATTGTTCGTAAGTCTAAGTTGCCAGTTTATGCCGAATAATCATGAGATTATAGAAAAGTATGCGAATTCGAGCCCAATGTGCGCATGGCAAATAATTTCGTGAGCAGGGCTGCCACTTTGCAAGGGTATTATGTATATTGGAATATCCAAATTAAAAGGTTATTCCGCAAGTGGACAAAAATATGATTTAGTTGAGTTAAGCAGCACGACCGTACGACACAAGAAGACTCTTTGTAGTATTTCTTGTCCACCGATGGAATCACTGTTGCAATAAGGAACTTCACCAAAGTCACTCAACGACGGAAAATAATATGTGATAGTAAGCGTAAATTGAAGGCGGCTTTAGTCAAAAGCAATCCGGAACTCATAGTGAGCAACGAAGTTATTGATACTTTGGTTTAAACTCTTGCTGAGTTATATATTTTATACTCCAACTACCTTATTGCAGAAAAAAGAGGAACATCGAGATAACTCCTGTGGTAAAATGAATAATGACGTGTTCTATCTCTCGGAATCTCAAAATACAATTATTAAGGCAATGAAAGGGCAATGTCTGAATACGCTGTCATCCCTGTTTGGTGAACTTTTAAGAGAATAGAAAAAAACGAATTAACAAATCACTGAGCTACATCCATTGAAGGGCAATGGTGCTCGTGTAACGTTTTGCTACATGCAAATGAACAATCATTTCCAGTGTAAAATGCTGAAAAAATAACGGAGAGACCATTAAAAAAGTCTATAACTCACTCCTCGCAGAGAAAACTTAACTTGAAGTTTCGGGTGGCCACCCTCGCATTTATGCACCAACCTCGGATCTTAGTTGCTGAAAATTGCGAATCTGAGAATACATTTTCTCATGATGTTCACACAAAAATAACACGTCTAGATAAATAAATTATAGTTACGCAATGTTCGTTTCATATAGTCAGCCGTTCTCCTTTCGGAAGGTTCGTGGCGGCAGTACACCAATGTAAGTACGTGAATTACGGCGATTGTCAAGAAGCAAGATGGCAGCTGTTTGTTTGGGGTTTCGAATCCGAGGTTGGTATGCATACATGCAAGGGTGGCCACCCGAAACTGCAAGTTAAGTTTTCCCAGCAAGGAATGAGTTTCAGACTTTTTTAATGGTCTCATCGTTATTTTCGCATCAGTTTTACACCAGAAATGATAGTTCATTTGCCTGTAACAAAACTTTGCAAGAGCTTCATTGTGGGCCTCTCGTGCTGACTGAAAAAAAATTAATTGGGGGGGGAAGGGGGGGGGGTTAAAACCAACCTTTTTTTTTTTGCAAAACGGCCAAAATTCTCTCGAAAATTCCTTCGTAGACAATGTAAACATTTAGGACCCACAACTGCCTGAGTACAAATCGTTCCGCAATAAAAGAGCAAGAGGGTCATAGGCCATGAATGAGAAAAAGACGAAGCACATGCTATCTCACAAAACGCGACGAAATTTTGGAAAGTTATTAGCTCAATAGTCATGTAAAATAGAGACTGAAGACCATTATACATTAACTAGCATATTGCCCGTCGGGCTACCGACGGGTACTGCGGTTTCTTTTTTTGTTTTACTCGTTTTTTGTTGTTTCTTTTTTCTTGTGGTGTTTTCAACGGTTTTTTTTTGTTGTTTTTTTTTTCGTTTTTATTAATCCTCCTTTTGCTCTTTTCTTTTCTGCTTTGTTCCCAATTTTTTTTTTTGATCCTGTCAGTGGTGTAGCGTGCAATTTAGCAACGTTGCAGGCCTTCTATTCAAATTTGTGAAAAAGTTTGGAGTATACAGAGTGGCGCAAAAGTCCGTTCTCCCCCCTTTATTTTCTTTTTTATTGTCAAAGGTAGATTTTCAAAGATCGATATCTCGAATTCGAAAAATGCTATTGACCTTTGGTTTGCGCCAAAATTTCATTTTTTTACGCCTGTTTTATCGACGTCTCATTAGATAGGGTCCGTCTTTAGGAGTTTTTGAGACAGTCCCCCTGGGAACGTAAAAACGTTAGAAATTTTTGGGGCTGTAAAATCAAGTTTTGAATACATTTATGCCACTGCTGTATTTTTTCAGGAAAGTACTTGCTTTTTAGAGTATTTTAGACTACTGATTTTTTAAATTCCGACTTTTTACATAGGAGTAATGATATTTAGAAAATGGGTCCAAATCGAACTTTGATCTTCAATAAATCGAAAACGAAAAACGATATTGACCTCCGGTTTGCGCCAAAAGTCTTAGAATTTAATGTTCTTTTGAATTAGCTATCACAAGATAGGAGTAGCCATTTGAAAATTTTGAGTTGGGGGGCCTTTCCTCCCGAAGGGGAGTGATTTTGGAAATGTTGACCCCCTCACGCGAAAGCTCTCAAAAAGTTATGGAAGACCCTAAAGTTTCAATTTTTCATCTGCAGCCGTTCAAAAATAAAAGGGGGGGACGGACTTTTGCGCCACCCTGCAGACTGTTTTAGTAGAGCGATATACCGTATCGATTGCCGTCCGAGGGCCTCTAGTTCTAAACAAACTCTGGTTCAATGTAATTTCCCCATAAGCGAACTTTTGTACGGAGATTTAGGGTATTAAATCTAACAATTAATGCGACCTTTTGGCGATTATGAATTCTACGTCCTCGAAAATGCTTAATTATGCCTGGTTCCTTGACTAAAACTGCCGAAATCAATAAGATTTTAAAGATTAAATGTTGCATTTGTAGGTTAGAATCGCCCGAAATCCGCCAATTCCACACCAACAACAATAACATTTTGGTGATTCCAACCCCCAAAATGCATCGTTTAATCTGTAATATCTTGTTGATTTTGGCAGTTTCATTGGTGAAACCAGGCAAAATTAAGCATTTTCGAGGACGTAGAACTTATAATCGCAAAAAGGTCGCATTAATTTTTTGATTTAATAGTCTAAATTTCCGTTCAAAAATCCGCTTATGGGGAAAATGCATTGAAGCAGAGTCTGTTTGGAGCCAGAGGCCCTCGGACGGCAATCGATACCCCCCGCCCCCCAGAGGTCTGCCAAGCCCCCCCCCCAAAAAAATGTTGGAAACAAAAAAACGTTTACCCACAACAACAAAAAATATATTACAGTATATGATGTTTATCATTTAATTTTGTGATTGCCTAATTGTTTCGCACCCCAGCTAATAGCTATATGAGTACAATTTATTTCATATCTTAACTTAGGTGTGTATGATGTATAGGAATGTCAGATGCCGCCTTATATTTTGGTTCAAGTAGACTACCTGCGATACCTACCACAGTAAAAAGCATCGCATGTGGCCTACTTAAGTCAAAATCCAGGGACCAATAAATGTACGGTACACACGGGCTTTAGGTCGTACCTAAAAATGGCGATTCTAACCTCACATTTCTTTAACGGCATATCTGAATGTTGGGTCCGCTCCCAACTTTACGTTACTTGGGGAAGGTCTAGAGCCTCTTTAACCCACCCTAAGTGCTATTTTGAGGTTAGTTTTAGGCGCAAACACAAAAGTGTTTGCGCCATTTTAAAACGGTCCGATGCGGTCCGTTGGCTGGTGGCCGATGCTTGTTGAAGTACTTAGGGCGGACTTGGGGCTGACTTGGGGCCGAGGACCGTGTGACCGTACATTTATTGGTCCCAGGACGTTATCTGACATTATTTTATTCGTCGACTGTAACTGTAAGTACATCATACGCCTAAGTAAGTTGGGGAGGGGGGGTCATGGTATACCCCTCTTGGAGGAGGGCGGTCTTGAGGTGTCTCTAAGATCCCTTGGAACTCAGCCCCCCCCCCCCAGAAAAAATTCCTAGTTCCGCCTATGCTCCTTGGAAACGAACATATACATAAGCTTAAAAGGGACAAAGTGCAGCATTGGCAGAATACAAGTGACGCTACGGCGACTGATTGATCTTCCCACGCGCCATAATTGTGGAGCTAGGTGGAAAAAGGGCCCCAGTGGATTGAGGCCCTTTTTTCGCAGAACTGTTTTTTACATTCAACATATGCTAATGTACTACCACCCAAACCTTCATGAGCGGATCTTGAAAATTGAGGGAGATATTTTTTTTTTTCTGATAGGAAGTTGGCTACACTTAATGCAATGTGAAAACTTTGAAGGCCGATTTCTCAAAACGCCATTTTGCCACTGAGGACCTTTTTCCACGGACCTCCTCAATTACACGTTTAAAGAAAATGAAAGGTTAAAAATTGTATGTTTTGCATTGATTCCTATGAGCAACTCTAAAACAGCTGATGATACATGATACATGTATAAAGAAATCGGAAGGCATTCGAACTGGTAACAATATCATTGCTAAGATGTGAGTAATGATTGACGTTGCCAAGCAACATGCATTTCCAATTTATCGTATACATCAGAACCCGAGCTAAGGATAAAATCCATTAATCTGTGAAGGATAAATAAAAAAGAATCCCTACCCTCGCAGAATATTCCCTGCGTTAGTAAGTGAAATATTTTTGCGCACGGCGCACTCCTAAAAGAATCCATGAATATACCTCTTAAAGAAACTTAAAGTCCCAGAAGTTGGCAAAAACCCCTAAAAAATGAAACTACCCCTCAAGAGGGGATGTTATTCAAACCCATAGGCGGACCGTGACCAAAATAAATTGGGGGGGGGGGGCTAAAAAGTGATGACCCCTTTTTTTTTTTTTTTTGCTTTTCAAGTCTCAAATGACGACTTTTTCCCGATTTTTAGCCCCTCTACCCTAAAATGTGGTGTGAGGATTGTGCGTGTATCCGTGTATGCACACTGTACACACGCCCAGTCACCATATGTATCAGCTCTAATGATTTGAATTGCGCGCTACTCAACACTTTTCATACAGCGCGCCAACGTCGTTCCATCGATCTTCCACCAAGCATCTCTTATCTAAGATGATGCAATGACTGGGAGATGTGCATTGTGATCGAAGGAGCATCTCGTGACTCATGACTTTTCCCTCTCCGCACCGCCGAAATTGTGTGGTGGGGCCGTCTGATCGCGGGCTCCCGCGACTATATAAGGGCAAATCGCAGCCGAAAAATTATCTTATTTGTTCTGTGTCTCTCTCTGTTTCAACATGTAAGTTCAGTTGAGCCGTGTGCTCTGCTTTTAGTTCGTAAGTTAGGTTAGGTTCTCGGGCGCGATGTGTGCGTTTATCCGCATTGTAACCCACTGGCGACGTGTGTGTGAAAGCCACGTCGGTCCAGGACCCCTTTGAGTTTGTGAACTGTTTCACTTATATCATCGTCACGCGAGTTTTTAAAGTTAAATTGTGTGGTATGATCAAGTAAGTACTAGTCTATGTCACCAGCGCAACGTTAAAGCAGCAAAGTCTTAAATGCTAGGCGCTACGTTGGAGCATCGTGTAATTGTTTGGCGCAAGTTTCAAAGCTGTCCACCTTTAAATTCTGGCGCTGTTGCCGTTCAAATATAATTAATCTGCGCGACACAAGGCGGCAAAGTCTTAAATGCTAAGCGCCGTGTTGCCGCATCTTACTTATATTAGCGCGACATAGCTGTCCGGTGTTTAAATGTTGGCGCTCTAGCCGATCATCACTCACCTGCGCAACCATGGCTGCAAAGTCTTAAATGCTAAGCGCCGTGTTGCCGCACCGTGCTTATACATGACGAGTAAAGCCGTCCACTTTAATTACTGGCGCTGTTGCCGTTTCTGGATATTACAACTGCGCGACAAATGGCTGCAAAGTCTTAAATGCTAAGCGCCACGTTGCCGCACTTCGTTAATACCAGCGCGACTAAGCCGTCCGGAATTAAATGCTGGCGCTCATGCTGGTTACGTATTACTCACCTGCGCAACCATGGCGGCAAAGTCTTAAATGCTAAGCGCCGTGTTGCCGCACCGTGTTGATACTAACGCGATAATCAAAAGCAGACAGATTTTAATAGCAGGCGCTCCTGGCCGCTTAAGTATTATTCACCTGCGCAACCATGGCGGCAAAGTCTTAAATGCTAAGCGCCGTGTTGCCGCACCGTGCTAATACCATAGCGCTAGTTTGGCTGTCCTCTCTTAATTACTGGCGCTATTATCGTCCAAACACTTATCACCTGCGCGACGTTCCATAGCTACACAGCCTTAAATGCAAGACGCTGTGTTGCCGCATCTTATCGGTAATTCCTCCAATCGACATAGCTACCACAGTTATTTGCTGCCGCTGTTGCTGCTCAAGTACTGTTCACCTGCGCGATAATCTATGGCTGCAAAGTCTTAAATGCTAAGCGCCGAGTTGCCGCAAAGTGTTACAGTATTTTGGCGCGACATTCATAGCTACCACATTTAACTGCTGCCGCTGATTGGCGAGTAAGTATTGATAAGCTGCGCGACATAAATA